>VYZX01033502.1:0-21314 GCA_013401335.1 Brachypteracias leptosomus
CAGACAGACCCACTACAGGAATACAGAACAGTATTACATGTTGGGAGAGAAGCTAGGTTTTAATATTAAGCTGCTTATTTAGGTCTCTAAGTTATGGAGATGCTGCACTTCAAAACTAATTAGATTGACAGAGCTTGGATTTGATTACAGGATTTCCAGAAGCATGAGGGTTTAAAAAAAAAATAAATTAAATAGCTGCCCTGGAAATGTTAGCAAGGGAATTAAACAGCCATTGCTGTAGCCAATTGTTAAATACATCTAAGCCGAAAAAAATGACAACTCTAGCTGCCAAAATCCACTGCACTAGCAGATGCAGTAGGAAGATGCTCTTCTAATAGGCCTGAACAGAAGATGCAGTAGGAAGATGCTCTTCTAATAGGCCTGAACAGAAGATGCAGTCCCCGAGGTAGGTAGAGGGTCTCCAAGGCCCTTCAGGAAGCACATGCCTCCCTCCAATGGCAGTGTGTGAATCTGAAAGCACATAGATTTTTCCCCACCCTGAACCCACCAGAGTGAGCAGAGCATCGAGGAGTTGTAGGAAAGCAACTGCAGAGCTGAAAGGGGAGAGACACAGGTTCCATAGAGCAGCACAAAGGCTACCTGGGGAAAACTCCGCCACCTCTGTAGACGGAAAGTCGAACCCTTGCCTGTCAGGACACTAAAGTGCTGTCTGCATCGGAGGAGTGTGGTCAACCCAGCATTATGAACAATGTGGGAGTGATACACAGTTATGCTCCTGAAGTGATGAAGCAAGGTAGCAGTGGCAGAACAACACTTACAGCTCACCTGGCATCAAATCCTTCACTCATCTACCTGAAACAACTCCCTCTTTCCCACTCTCTCAGATCATGGGAAAAGCAATAGCTCTGCAAGGTCCAATAGCAGAGCCAGAGTGGCCCTTTTTAAAATCCCAGAACTGCCAGCTTCAGGTTCCTCTTGAAGCTCCTAAAGCATCCTTCATCTGTGAATATGAATCTTCTCTCCAAGTACACACATGCATATGCCCACAAAAACTCAGCTTGGGGCCTGAGGAGTTGCCAGGGGAACTGTGACTCAAAATGTAGTATTAACATGCTGTTTAGTGGTCTGGATGTGTTTAGATACCAGACAGCTGTACCTACCTGGTCATGCAGTAGATGTTCTGTTCCTATATGCCACCTTTTCACCCTCCTTGGGTTTGGGTAAAGCACTCTGGACATCACCCCATGTTGTCCTTCCACAAGCACCCCAAGAGCAGAACAGCAGAACATGGTGTAAGCAATGCTGATGCTGTTGCTGCTGCTATCTTCCATTTGCACTAAAGAAGGATGTCTTTGGTATAGTCACAGAAAGGCTAAGTTATATTTACACTGAGCCAAACAAATTTCCTTCAAACAAAAGGCAGGAGCTGCAGTGAACTCCAGGGAAAGCCTGCAGGGTACACAGCTTTGATTAAACAGAGACGTCAGGAAGAGCTGCAAATGTACACACTAGATCTCAGTTCTTTGTGCTCAGATTGTCAGTCTCAGTGTGAAAGCAACTCCTCCTTCAGTGTTGCCACTGAACGGCTCGATAAAATATACACCTAGTAAACAACATAGCAGCATCTTACTTTTGCCTGACACCTTCCACCTAAGAGAGCCTGCAGCACTTCCCCTGCTACTCCCAGAGACTTGGAGAGCATCTCTCACCACTGAAATGTGGGTCTCAGTCAAGAGGTGACACTCAGATGACATGCTGCTGCCACCACTGACACAAGGTAAGAGAGGGTTTAAACACAGCAATGCTGTGCCCAAAGGTCCTGAGAGCCATCTTGTTAACACTGTATACAATCAGGTCGAGGAAGGGGAATTTAATGCATAGCGATTTACAAAAGGCCTTTCTGGATTCATGCAGGGGACTGTGAAGACAGAAGAAAGAGAAAGAGAAAGAAAGAAAAAGATAAGGCAAGGACATCTCAGCACGCACCTGAAAGGAAAAGCCATTAGCTTCACAAGAACCTTAACATCTTATTTCTAAAGAAAATGTATACTTCTGCCAGGTTGGGCACTCAGAGCTGAAAGGGCTCTCCCTGAAACATCAGAGCCAGACATTTCTGAGCTAGAGGAAGAGGCTATGCTTGACAGCCTGCAGTGATGGGATGGTAGGAGGAAGAGAGTGGAGAGGGACATAAACCAGCTGGCTGGGTCTGTCCCCTGTGGAAGAAGGCCAAACACCTGATAATATGTCTTTCTACATTATCGTTTACTTTGCTGGAAGACTCACCTTATGGTAATGATTTCTAAATAACTTCAATACCAATACTTCCTGGTCACTCACTATTGGTACAGATACTAGAACAGACTGCTTCAGAGGGGCTGTACGCTGTGGGTAACACACAGGGACCTCAGTATGAGACTTGCTTGACTCCAGCAGTCACGTGGAAGTAAAGTTGCGTGGCTGAAGACTAAGAGCCTGCACAAGGACAAAAAACACAATTAGAGTGTATAGTATAACCATCATCCAATAACTGTTCTTATGCAAAGACAGAGATGTTACACAAGTTTAAAAAAATTGACATTAAAATCCATCCTGGAACTGCTTTCACAAAAAAGATAAGTTATGTGAGAATGGTTGTTACAGAGATCTTGAGGACCCGTCATCTGTCTCTTGGTTGAGTAACAACTACAGTTATTTGCTGTGGCTTCCTCCCTCCTTCCCTAGCACATCACTAGAGGGAGCTGACATTGCCTCATTTCTCTAAGGCCCTACCTGCCTGGCCAATACTTTTATACATTTATCTAACCTAATTCTCACGTCTTAGGTGAGCTGCACTTTCCTTTACAGCTAATGTTGAGAAATGGACACCTTCAGGTTCTTATTCTAAAATGCATGTTTCAGGTAGGTCAGATAAATTATACACCATATGGGTATCTGCTTCTCAAGTCCAGGGTGGCCAGTCTGGGTGTTAAAGATGAATCCCACCACTGTTACCTTGAGAGATGACTTTTCTTCATACTGGATACAATGCTCAGCAGAATGGTTGCTTGTCTGGAACTCAGACACCAGGCAGCATTTGTATTATGATAGCAACCAGCCACCCAGGACAAAGAAGGCTAAAAACATCTTATTTAGAAAGAAAATCCAAGCATCTCTTTGGAGTCATTTCCCCATCAGAGATGCTTTGTTTCCTTGCATGTTGTCTGGAGGCCTCACAAGGAAAGAGACCACAAAACATTTGTGTGCATGTGTGTGGGGTGGCTGGCCTTGCAGATTATCTGCAGTGAGCACTGGGCTGGAGTTCTGCAGCCTGAGCTCTCTCAGCAGATGATTCAAAGACACACTACAATAATATACACAGGCTCTCCACCAGAGAGATGAGCACAAAAGGGCATGGTCCTTTAGAGATGCAGAGAGACAAAGGCAAGAAGAGTCTCCTGAGGGGAAGAACATGAAAAGAAAGAGAGGAGGCAGAGGGAACAAAACATGGAGGAAATGAGCAAATGAGGTTGGGGACAGAAAGAGGATGTACCTGAACACCAAAGGAGAGGTTAGTACTACTGTACTTGCATTCAGAACCTGCATTTGGCTGCAACCACATACAGCTTTTATATATCCATGCAGATGCTAAGCAGCATGGATATTTTCCCCGTTTACCATAGGCAACCCTCGTATCCCGGGCACTGCACACCACGCCTAGGGTCATTGTAGAGCTGAAGTCAGCACAGAGGCAACAAGAGCCACAAAGGCAATACCAGTCCTGTCCTCTCAGAAATCTCTGTGGGTTCTCAGATGCCCAGTAACTGCCACATTCATATTGCTAGCTCTACTGGAGGAGCTCTGGAATCATCGGCCCTTCTCTCTAGCCCCATCCTTTAAGAAATTTTTGGGAACTTGGTATCTTTGAGACTCCCTGCTGTCTGTTGAATAAGCCAAAGCACTGATAGGATCATACAAACAAGGAACCAGATAGCATGAGCCAGTTTAGGTTGCCAGCAAAAATGGAATTTCGTTGTCCATCTATGTGCAGCTTCTTTGTTCACTTCTGAAGCTAGTAGAGCTGTACTCAGACTAAAGCTGCGGTCTAGTCTAAGGCCCAGTACATGCTGAAGTTTATAAAATCCCACAGGAACCAAGCATGATATAATACTAACTTGCTTTCACAAAGTCTGCTTTGGAAAGCCCTGCCTTTCTACCCCCTTGGCAGAGGTGGAAGCAGACATGTACTTACACTTCTGGCACTTTGTGGAATGCAACTCAGCTGCCAGAGAGGGGAGAGAACAGCTTGTCTCTGTGGCAGCTCTTCTGGGGGACCTGGAAATCTGTAGAACCTCACTTCCTCAGTAACCCAGGTATTCCCCTGGAGCTCTCAATATCGATCATCTGCTGGCTACAGCCTCATTCCATTTTCCCCAGTAGAGATCCCTGGCAAAGGGCTGTTCAATAGAAGGCTACGTGCTGCATTTAAGGTGTATTTACCTCACACAAGAATGAGCAGTGGCTTTTCCTTTAGTTAGCAGGTCCTACAGCTCCAATCAGTTGTTAAAGGCTCTTTCTTGAAAAACCATCTGTCTTGATACCTGCTGTGCAGACCTCAGCCCCCTGCAATCATAGAAATGTAGAAAGTGCCACTGAAAAGGTAAAGCCATACTTTTTTCTGGAAGATTTGCATGACAGGGCTTCACCTTCACATGACAAAGAGAAGGCAGGTCTTCTAATGCACCATACTCAACACCAGTCAGATTCAGCCCAGCAGAGGTTTTAGGACTGGCCCTCACCTGAGCAGAACAGTCAGCCAGAGCCATCGCAGCACAACTAGGCTCTGTTGTAGAACAAGCACAGCCAAGCACACTGTCTGATTCAGGTGATATAGAAGCAACTGAACCCAGGCTCCGGCACTGAAGTGCTTTTTGGATTGCCTCCATGACAGTAGGCAGCTAGGTACTTCTATAGGCAGGTAGCTGAGCTAAATCTACGACACATATAAGGTGATGCTGGGGATGTGGTAACTCCCATCATTCACTGTAACACTCAGGCAGTTACTTGCAATTATCCCCCTTCATCTCCAGAGTTTGAGTTTCAGATTTCTTTTTTATGATAAAATCCTCATGTGCTTTTAAGAACAGTATTAAGGGGGTGGGGGAGGCAAGAAGATTTCATAAAGCTAATCCAAAATTACCAGTAAGTTGTAGCCCGCACAGCTAGAGACCAACAGCTGCTGTTCCATGGGCATGTCACTCCTTCTTATGGACACGTACATGTTAAACATCTACAGCTGTCAAAAGACTCAGCTGAGGGATCAGAGACCATTTATTACATTTCTCTATCTCAGTTGATGGTCCCTGTCACCCCTTAAGAACTTACAGCTTGGTGTAGCCTCTCAGCTTCCTGTAAGGACATTCTACAGAGGATATCTTTCCATGCCAGCTGCCACACCAGTGTCTGGAAAGAAGCCAAAGGTACACACTTTACTGTCAACTGGCCTGCATTGCAGCCATCTTGGACAGAACATGCATCAGTTTGAGCACAAACCTACCTCTTGCCAAAGCCTGTCCTATCATGGTTGCTGGGGCGGGGGGGAAATCCTAATTTCAGCCATTGCCAAGGTCTGCAGGAAGTTTACTTCCATCGCCTCTGATTTTCCTCCTGGTACCTTGGAAATTAGAAGCATCAGGAAGGATTCAAGGAAGACTCAACACCTAATGCCCATGTTTTACAGCAGATATTAAACACGCTCCCAACTGTGACTCCTAGCCCTAGGTAATAAAAAATAAACTCCCAAGAAAAAGGCTGACTTACAGTGAGGTAGAAATAGACTCAAAAAACCAATTATGTTCCCCAATTCATCGCACAGATGTAGGCACATATTTTAAACTTACTGTAAAATGGGACTCATGCTTATTTTACAGAATAAACAGTGCTGGAAACAGGACTGTGAGGTTTACATTTGATATCCCTGCCTCAACAATAGTATTTGCACACATACAAGGAAAGAACTGCCCATAGCTCAAACATCCAAACCCACAGCACAGACATAATCAAAAAGGCTCGCTCTTTATTTTAAACATAAAAAGAAACATTTTACACAGCATTGTTAGAACTATTCGGTACCTGCATTCCAGAATTGTGCCAAACACTTTATTTTATAACTTTGGAATTAAAACAAAAGAAAGAAAATATCTGGCCCTTCTGCTATATGATGTTCAAGCTTGTCCTGGATCAAAATTCCAAGTACCTGGAGGAATTTACCAGCCTAACCAGGAGATGTGGCAATGTGAACAGAGAAAGATCAACATAAGCCCTTAGGATACTTTGACAATACCACAGGTTGCAGCAGGGAGGATATGGATGCTTGCACTGCATCTCAGGCAGCTTACTCTTCTGACACTCTGCAGGTTTAATACACAACCAGATGCACACACACCTCCACTCACACAAACTCTGGTCACATAGGAAATAATAATAATAAAAAACATGAAAAGTGATACTGATTTTTTTTTTTTTTTTTCATTAGAGATAAGATTCCCACTCTATTTTTAAAAAAGGGGATAATACAAAATTGGCACAAGTAGAAGGAAACCTGGGGGGTAAGTCTAGCCCCTCAGCTTCTAGCCTTCCAACTACAGAAAATACAGGGTGAAAGGGGATGCAGCATTGCCTTCCAAGGGGCTGGCAGCAGCACGAGCTAGCGGCAAACTTGCTTCACTTGGAATGATGAAGATGGTTTGTTACGGGCTGTGAAGGAAGGTCAGCATTAACTAAGGACATGGGGATCTTTCACTAGAAGAGCAGGGTGCCCTGATCAAAATAACCCTGAGTTTTTTCCAGCAGGGAGAAACTGTGCTATGTTGTGTGCTTGGTGGTTCCCTGCTCATTCATTCTCTAATTATTGCATTACAGTCATGATCCTCTCTCCCTAAAACTTAACCAAGAGCACATAAATGAGGAGTCAGTCTGCAAGGACAGAAAGTGACTGATGTTGTGCTTTGAACTTCACCACCACTAACACCCCTCCCAAGATGCCCCATTGCCACAGGCCTCCTGTGAAGAAAGAAGATGTTAATAAAGGAAGGACGCTGCTAGATCAGTGTTGGAAGGACAGCCAGTATCCCAAACATCAGAATGGTGTTTCGTAACATCCAAGGAAAAAGCAAGATTTCACTAGAGCAGACAGACAAGAGGAAGAAAAATTTCTTGCTGTTAAAGTAATATCTGAGTGAATACTTTCCTGAACTCCCTTCCTTTGCAAAGCATCACTACAGATTTCTGGGCTTTCACAGCAGAAGCCAGAGACTGCTTCTGCCCTGTTCCTCAGCAGGGGCAGCTACATCTGTCTGCAACACAGGCCTTTTCAAAGCTCTTCCAGAAAAGAAAACATCAGGCCAGAAAGAAAAGTTGCTACAAACATTTAGGCCAAAGTCTTCCAGATGTTTATAGGTTTAGGGTATTCCATTTTTGGAATACTACATGAAATGTCTTACAGACTTAAATAAGTTGCAAGCCCCAATTCTGAAAATCAAGTTCATTTTGAAGATGTCTCGTGTTCAGCTTCCAAAAATCACTGGACACCTCTATGCATACATAGGTATACATATGTGACTGCACGCACACTTGCGTGTGGGAAGCAGAACAGCCTCCTAGAAAAAAAACTTCACATCAGCCTCAGAAAAAAGGTCACAATGTAAGACAGGAAAAAAAAACAACAAATGAAACCCCCACAAAGAAAACTTACTGCAAAACCCCTCTATTTTAAAATAGCTAGTGTTGAGTGAAGGATTCCACAAACACTAGTGCAAACTGAAGCCTTCATAACACAGATACCAGACCTGCAGCTTCCCAGAATGTACAATGGGATGAGCTATTAGTGAAGCAGGTCATCTAGTACATAACTAATGTCTAGACGGGCAACAGCACACCACAGCCACTACCTTCCACAGATCTCTCCTTTAGCATATTTTATCTTAAAGTCTGGAAAGGATCAACCTTGGCCTCAACTGTACATTTCTCTCCCTTCTTGATGCAAGTCAAACCCTGGCTGTGATATTAGATTGTGGTACAGTCCTACTTCCTTCTTTGTTTATACACAGTATCTGTATTCTGACTTTTATTGCTTAAAACATCAGCTGTGCTGGGAAGACAGAAACTGCCAGGAACAGGAGCTGCTCCCACTCAGGAGCCAGGTCAGTGTATGTGGAAGACCAAAGCAGGACTTCTATACTATAGCACCTAGGAATAGGTCTCAAACCCATGGGAAAAGCCCTGCTGCAGGCCCATGCACAAGACCAGGACCACTGGGACCTGAAGGATTCTTGCTGCCTTCTTGGGCTTGCTCCTATTCCTACCCTGAGCTCCACTTCAGCTACTGCAGATCTCAGGCTCTGCTCACAAGTTCAAGGGTTACCACTGAGTGACTGGCAGAAGCAGCATTGGAGTTTGGTCTGTGCATTTAGTAATAGTTTACTTGCCTTCTCTAAACATGATCAGTTAGCCACCTGCAGACAGAGATCCAACTCATTTTAACTTTTTTTTTTGCAAGTAACACCATTATCAGTGGGGCAAGGTCTCCCACCTCTCTGCTGAGGCCAGCAGAAAGCTGGGCCTTGTCCCTAGACACCATGTGCCCCCCTGCCACAAGCAGACAGGGTCTCAGGCACAATGTGAGCAGCTGTAGTGGGGAGAAAAGAAGGTGGAAGGGTGGGGGGAAAGGTGGCCATAAGCAGACATCTAACAAATACTTAGCTGAGTATTGACTCTTCAGGGTTGCCAAGTTAGCCCCTGTTCACCACAGCTAACAGCTTTGAGCACTGAAAATAAAATTTAAAAGTTGAAAAAACCAAAATGTCTCAAAGATCTTCAGGCAAGTTATGTTTTGGGGTTGACAACCATAAACCAAGTCTTTGCTGTAACAGCCTCATGAGGCACCAGCAAAGAAACTTTCTCCAGCCTTTAACCCAACACAGAGAAGTCTGTGAGATACTGAGACAGACAGAGAAAGGGAACAAGATGGAAGGATGGGGGTAAAGGCGGAAAGTAGATTGGTTATCACAATGAAAGTAAGACTTCTATCAGCCCCTTTCCCACCCATCACCTTACCCATCATTCTTTCATACAGGGACATCCTTTCAAAACAAGGAGGTGGGGGGAAAACCCCACCAAACAAAAAAACATTAGTGAATTTTGCTACAGGGTTCTGCTGAAAGATGACTCAACAGTTTGCACATTAGAAGGACATGATTCTTATGCAGAAAGTGCTGCCGGAAAAGGAGAACTCCGAGTCGCTAAATATGGCCTGAATGTTCTCAGGACATGACGTGTAACAAGGAGAAGCTTGAGGTCCGGGATGAATCCAGAGAGGAAACACATTGTGTTGTTTGGGCCTGTGAGTGACTGTCACGGCACAGTCCAAGAGCCCTGTGTGTCTCTTTCGAAATACAAGTGTGTCTGGCTCCCACGCTCAGTCCATCTCCATTGACATTAGTCGGCGACGCTCTCGTCTCGTTTCCTGAACTTCTTTCTTGCAGCACCAACGGGAGCTGCAGTAGCCAACGAGGCAGGATAAGAGTCCAATGACAGTGGCCAGACCGATGCCAATCAACAGGGGATACTTGAAAGCATTCAGAACTGAAAGAGGAAGACAAAGTCATTAGATATCACTGAGAAATTCTTGCCTAAAAAGGAAGAAAATTCCACATTATTCAGTCATGGACAAATGAATTATTTCAGAAGAAAATTACACTGATTTTCCTTCTTGATTTCAGTCTTCGAGGTTTGCAAAATTGGTCTCTTACTGGAGTCCCTTACCTCCTCACCCTAATTCTTCCTCTTCCATTTCAAAGCCTAAGGGAGGCTGGAAGCATCAGAGGAGCCTTGGAGTGAGATAGGAAAGTCAAGCTAGTTCCAAGAGGTATCCCCATTACCTGTTCCTCCAAATAAAAGCTTTGCCAAGTTTCCCCATCAGAGGCAGATTGTGGCTGCACTCTTTGTAATGTGTTTCCGAGTGGCAAGGAGTAGACTCCTTCACACTTTGCTTCATCAGAAGTATTCCTACAGTATATTCACTGCCACTAAGCAATCCTGTTTAATCAACCTCCAAAGTTGACACCTAAACAAGAAATTTGATTGGTAAGCACCTACTGCTCAGTTAAAAGGCAGGGTCAAGAACTGTAAGGAGTTTGGAGAATACAGTTATAATAGTTATCTGCACAGTAGGGACAACAAAATCTTCTGATTCTTTTCAAGTTTATGGAACTTCCTAATATGACCTTTCCTGGAGA
Organism: Brachypteracias leptosomus; assembly: GCA_013401335.1. Classification (NCBI taxonomy): domain Eukaryota; kingdom Metazoa; phylum Chordata; class Aves; order Coraciiformes; family Brachypteraciidae; genus Brachypteracias; species Brachypteracias leptosomus. Next base: position 10,233 of record VYZX01033502.1, read on the forward strand.
TACAGAGAAGAAAAGCAACCAGTTCAAAACACCTCCTGCATTAATTTCCCTCCTTAGCTACATGCTGAATGCAGCATCTAGCATGCAACTTCCTTTTCATGAAGTCTAGAAACACTTGCAACTCAGGCTGGAAAGCAGACAAGGCATTAAATGCAGGGAGCTGCACATCTTGTGGTTAGGAAGGGGATGAAGGAGTCAGTTCTGACTGTACTCAGCTTTGATAATAACCACAACACAACTCTACTTCATCATGTGCCATCTGCAAACCAGGTCTTCCTCCTGCAGGCAGCAGAAGGGTTAACACTTGAAGAGAATACTACACCTTGATTGAAAGATGCCCCAGCTATGCAAAACTTCACCAAGAGATGATCAGTAAAGAAAACACATTGGTCTCATGACTATGATCTGTTCAGGCCTACCTAGCCTACAGAATCTGGCATCAGAAGCTGCAAGCAACAGAAAAGGATAACAAAATCAAATGAGATTAACACAGGCATTTTTAAAAATAGTCATGGGGAATATCTGTCACAGAAAGACACGACAAGGTGTTAAAAAACATACAAATTATGCACAACTTGTTGCAATCTCTTACCATCCATTTTCACAGATAGAAAGATGGGTTTGGCTTTGATGTCAGGTTCCTGCTGCCATACGCCAGTGGCAGATCGCACCCAAGGGGTCACTACGCAGTAGTGGTTCCCAAAGTCATGGTCCTCACAGCCATGCACGCGGAGCCGGAATTCCAGCGGGCTGATTCTCTCCAGGCTGAGATCACTGCTCCCATTTCTCCTGCTCTGTGTCACAATCCCTCTCCGGTCCAGCAAGGCCAGCAAGATGGGCTCTCTATCCAAGGCAAAGGAGCGCACAGCAAACCAGGAGACATCAAAGGACATATCATCTGCATTTGTGGACAAATAATTTACACATGTTGGTGAGCTCTGAAAAGTATTCACAGTGTCACTTCTCAACCAAAAGGTTAATCTGCAAACAACATAGCCAACACTGGTCAGACAGTGGAAGAAAAAATAAATTAAAAAAAGAAAATAAAAAAGAGAGTACTCTGAACACGTCCTTTCTAGGTGGATTCAAGAAGTAAACAGCAATGAAAGGCACTGGCAGGAAGAATGTAGCTGCACAGAAAAGGTGACTTACTACAGGAACAACAAAGAGGTGATTTCTTACTTTCCTGTCTGCTATCTGAAAATTTATATTTAATCTTTAAGTTTTCACCAAGCAGGCCTAGTATCTCAACTTCTATAACTATGCTAAACCCGCAGTGAAAAGAGAGTGGAAATACTAAGTATTTGCTAGCAGAGAGTTATTTGCAATCACTATCTTCATGCAGGGCCTACACAACCACGAAGTCAGAAGGCTCTTCCCTGAAGTCCTCTTCCTCACATTTAGTCTGCCTAAATGAACAGAGATTCTACACTGAGCACAAAAAATTACCTACAAAAGTATAACATATTCAGAAGAGAAACCTGACCACAATGCTTTTACATATTATGCCCCAGAGTTGTGGGTTACTGTCACACATAATCAGGCATCATGCCTTGGGCAAGTTTTACCACCCAAGGAGGTAGTCTATAAAACACATTTGCAGCACCTTCCACATTTAACATAACTGGCAGGTAGTCAGTGTTAATCAGCACATCTAGCTCTTCCTATGTGCACACAAGATCCTATGGATCCCATTAGCAGATCTCAGTCTTAACCCTATTAGGCTGATGTAGCTATCTACTTCAAAAATCACTGCTATTCTTTGCTAATGTGAGCCCAGCAACACCTGTCACAGCATCTGAAACCTGGCATGACCTACAGCATAGGCAGGAAAGCCTGCTCACTTGTTCCATCCACAGGTCTTGCTTCCTGCCACATCAGCAAACTGATGGGCCCAGACTGGAAACAGAGGTTACTGTTTCTGTCCCGTTTTTTGGGTGCTCGTGGAATGTGTGCACAGGGCTTAACCTTTTCCCACCTAAGGCAGCCCCAGGGATTCCAGCAAAGTATCAAACCTCCATTTGCTAGTATTGAGGCAAATACACAGGAAAAATACAGTATTAGCAACCTGAAATTTAAAACTGACTTTTCATCTAATTGAGTTTGCTTTCTCTATAAACTTTCACATTTGACCTCCAGGCAAATGGAAAAATTAAAGCCCTAAACCTGCTGCTGTACTCAAATTCTTGGCAAATGTAAGTGAAGACAATTTTTAAACATCTAACAGGCAAGCTAACACTTCAGGAAAGAAAGGAATCCTAAAATAGTATTTTAAAGTGAAATAAAGGGACATCTTTAGCTCTGCTACTTCATCATAGCATACAGCATCAGCCAGCCAGGTAGAACATCTCTCTTTACTGCAGGCAAAATTATACTCCAAACTGTGTGTGATTTTAACTCCCTTGTAAGATGCACTGGTTTTACACACATCTACATAAACAAAACATAAAGATGAGAAAGCAGATGTTACTATCAGAGACGCCAGCTGACCAAACTATTTTGGGACACCAGCCAGCTTCCTGCCCTGCCTGCCATGGCCAGGTGCTCTGTGTGACAGCACAAAGTCTCAAAAGAGCACCTCATCTGTTTTGTAGCCCCACAGCAGAAGTAGGTCTCCTAGTCCTGCACGGGGGTCAGCACAGGTCATACAGACCAGCAGCCCTCACAACAATTGTTCTTGCCTATCATACTACAAATACAACTATTAGTTACTTAGCAGAGCACTGGGATCACTTCTCTTGAAAACAGAGTTAATAAAAGCTGCCATAAACACATGTTCAGTTAACGGGACCAAACTTTGACCTCTGCTTTGTGTACTCATCCAACTGTCTGTGGGAAACGGGGCCTCTGCTGGAGAGAGCTGTTTCTATAAACTACTCTTCATCTCTGTTGCCTGTTTATGCCAAATACGGTAATAGCACTGGCCCACAGGCAGTCATGATGGGAGCAACGAATGCCTTCCGAAGACGATCAAGACCGCTATTAGCTCTTGTGTTTCCAGGTACCATAGGAGCATATGGACACCTTTTAGGCTAAGTCCAACTATGCTGAACACATCATTGCACTTGCTAAAAAAGGGTTAAACAATACATTTAGATTAAAATAATATCTAGCCTTCAAATTCCTAGGCAACTTGCTACCTTAGAAGAATTTCTTCTTTTCAGTCTCAGTTAATTTGAGGTTCCCTTTCCTCCATATACAAAGATAAGTACAGGCACTTGCTGTCATTTTGAAATAGCTGAATCTATCTTCCGTAATTACAACATGGGACAACAGTATTATGCCAACATATTTTATTAGTCAGCATACACAGTGTGCAATTAGTGACTCACTAGAGACAGTTAGGGAGGGAGGATTTGGCTCTGAGTACTCTTTGTCACCATCCTCCTTGAAGTATCTTAATACAGCCAAGTCATCTGATTCACTTCTATATATCTCTGATTTTCAGGCAATAAAAATACAGGAAAATTTACCAAAGCCAGGACATAAATCAGGTGCTTTCTAAAGGTCAGTGAACATGCCTAGCAGCTCCCAAGTGCTAATAAATACATAGTTTTACTGATATAAAACAGGTCCCACACTAGGCTTCCCAAAAGCCTCTGTACCCTTCCACACACTTTCCATCAATGTTGACAAGTCATTTTCACAATTTTTGTCCTCAGTCTACAAAAACCAAACCCAACCACAAGAACCACAGTTAACACTACAAAGGTTTATTTCGCTAGTTCTTTCCATACTCCACAATGTTGTAAGTAGTGTGGGACACCTGGATAAGGTGTCCCATATTAGAGGAAAAGCTAACATCCCAATGCCAAGCTCAGAATGCCATCAAGGACCTCAATGCCCTCAGATCATGCAACTCAGCTGCTTTCATAAAGGAACATAAAGCACTGGGAGCTGGATGATTCAGAGCTCTGGGAGCACAGTAATAGTAGTGCTATGCTTCCTCTCCTCCTCAGTTAGTGAAGATCATCAACATGTAAAGCACATCTTTATGCACATTTCAATTTGACACACAGGCCTAAGCTGTCTGGGTCTTAGCTGCTTCCCTGGCCAATCACTCCTCAAAACAGGGAATCCTATTTCTAGACCAGCTCTTAGGAACCATACACTTCCACTGCTTAGAATGGAGCTCTCTCAGCATCTTGTTACAGTGCTGAATCACAATTTTGAGACCCTTTTTGTTTACTACATTTAAATGAGGTTGAATAGGGCTTCCTAGAGAGCTGAGCAAACCACTTCAAGTCATACAAGAGGTAAACAAGCTGGTTTTGTTAAATTCTCCAGAGGGCCCACTGGGTCTGTCTGGAGCAGATAAAAAACCATCTCTTTTCAGGCACAGTAATACTTTTAAATCCCTAAGCACACAGCTCAAGAAGGGGTGATCTGGGAAGTCTAGAGAGATCGTTTGTGAAAATGTGCATTCAACAGAAATATCAGAAGCAGCTTTTATATCTTCAGGGCACAGAAGAACTACTATTCCCCCCTGACACACACATACTCCCCTTATATCAATTCAAAACACCAACCACAGCTGCCAAGCCAAAGGAACACTTCTTTAGATGAAGCAGTTGCTGCCATGAACTAAGCTTAGTAATACCCACTCCATTTCAGAAGGGTCTCAAAGAAGCGGAGGAAATTAAAGCACGCAGCAGTCACACCCAAACCTTTTCCACCCTTTTGAAAATTTCCCACAGGGTGTGTACACATAAATACACACAGAGAGTATTGTGAATTGCCTCTACCAGACAAGGGTCCAAACCATAACTGATGCTTCTAGAAACAAATGGATCGATGTAACTGAAACAAAGAAGGGCACTCACAAAGATCATTGGTCATTTAACTTTTCCTTAGCTCCTTGGAAGTACTTTTATTTTTCTGACTGTGCACACAAAGAGGGAGAAGATGTGGCATCTGACACCTCAACTTACTACAGGAAGCACACATATTAATCCACAGACATGCTTGCAAAGTTGAGTGCCTATGTGTACAAGAACAGAGCTAGCTGGCAGAGCAAGTGTGTTCAAAATGTTTTGCACGTGCATTTAACAAGATATCCTGTGAAATTCCCTGATCCTTCTTTGCTCACAAGAGGGCCCAGAACAGCCTTGCAGCAGGTGTGACACCTGGCCTTTGAAAGTCATCATGCCCCTCAAGAGACAGTCAAATGCAATTGCTCTGCTGTCCCTTCTCAACACATTCCCAAATGGAAAGACCATGTCTGTAACCACTGTCACCTGTTTACTTCTAGGAGATGTTGGCAACTCTTTTCTCAGTTTATCTGATTACCTGGTCTAGGCTTTCCCTAACAACATGCTTCTTTTTCCCACTGGGATGAGACAGTCCTGTTATTTTCACAGTGTGTCTAATGTTTGGCACTCATTTAAAAAGCAATTTCTCCATTCCAGTTGTGAATTAAATTGTGGCACTGACTCATCATAGAGACAGATCAGAGATGGGATATGGGCAATAAGGTTACTACTGAGGAACTACATCTGCTTGTTATCATATGAGCCCTTAAGGCCCTTCTTCACCTAACCTGCTCCATTATCCCATCTGTCTAGTTCCCTTCATCTCTCAAGTCCAAGAAGGCAGACTGACAAGGGAAGTCTGCACACTGTACAGCTGTTGCATAGATTCCAGCTATTCCCTGCAGCTCTTCTGCCAGTCTCAGCCAGAGGACCAGCAGAGACTGGAGAAGAGCCAGCTTCTCAGACCCATATGAAAGGCCCAGATGGGGTTTCTCCACATAGCATAGCTGGTTAGGCTCCAAGTCCTGCTCATTCAGCAACTCGAGGCTCAGAGCATAGATGGAAAGGTTCCCTCAAAACCTGCCACAAAGCCACACTTCACTCCATTCTTGGCATATCTCTTGCCTGTGCCTCATCTGCCCTGTTACAAACTCAAAAAAACCCCAAACCAACACAAAACAAACAAACCACAGAGGCAGAGATCTGCCATGTTCAAGATGACATTACCCATCTATGGAACAGATTACAGTGCTGACATTAAAACTCTGCACTGGCTGCTTATGACCGCTGGAAACAGCATCATTTCCAACTCCAGGCCTCATCTATCAATTCAGCAGACTTTCATGCACTCTTATGAAGCTGCTCAGTTAAAACTTAACTGTGCTGATGAGCAGCTTCTCAAAGAGGACACTTTTTACTTGGATCCCTTTGATTATCCATATCTTGTCAGTGTTTCTCCCAGTTTCAAGCTACCAAGTGCACAAAAAACTATTATGAACCCAACTGCAGCAGAGCACTGACAGAAGAGTGCTACTAAGTGGCCTCTTTTCAAGTTAAGTGAGTCAGGGATGCTGAGGCCTCTTTCACAAGGCAACCCTAAGCTTATTTTAGGCGTCAAACACCAGCAGAAGCAGCCACTGCTCCCTGCCAGCAATTACTGCTTTGCAAAGGAAGCCAACTGCTTTGGGTACTGCCTCGCAACAATACCTGTAAGAGCTTGGGCACATCTCAACTTAGAAGAGGCTTCCTACTGAGCAGAAACTGCAGGACAGACTGAGATATACACACAGCAATATGTTGCTGCTTACTGTGTCCAATATCCCAGGCTATGAATTTTTTGACAGCAATGAAGTTTACTCAGCTTTTCTTCCCTACCAAGCATTTCAATAATACAATCTACAGATTTCTATCTTTTTTTCACAGGCAGCACACAACTGTAATCTACCAAATTGCTTCCCCACTACACTCAGATTTAATGTAGAATAGACATCTTGAAATTCCAAAGTGATGGGCCTTTACTAAGCTTGGTACTTCACCTCATCAGCTACTACATTATAAGCAACATTTTCTGCACAGCACCTCTTTTGTAGTGGCTTATGTGTAGATTTCTAAGCTTTGCATGAATCATGACATCTTTTTATTTAGGTATGCACATTTATATTTACATACATATTTACAGATTTAAACACTTTTTTATATTCACATATATATACAGAATGACTTTTAAAAAAAAGTCCAACCCCAAATTTTGGGTATAATAACCAGTTATTCTGACAGCATTTTGATGAAAAGCAACTCAGGCAATGCTTGGCAAGCAGCTAGGTTTTAATTCTCTGAACTTTAAAGGAAAATTTTTATGAAGAGCTGAAAAGTATCCACTATCCTTTTCACAGCAATTAGGTACTGTGTTTCTTTCTTCTTCAGCACGCAGGGAGGTTCACCTCTGAAGGCATCAGCAATAAACATTCATTTTTGGCATTTAGGCTGCAGTAGTCAATTATTGTGATTTTCAGATTTACATTAAGCCTTAAATTCACTCTGAAGCACAAAGCTGACTGGCCAAGCGACTTCAAAATTTGTTTACAGATGACCATTTTCTCCTAAGAGGTTTTGCCATTGAACCTCCTTTCCAACTAAAGGAAACAGGAATAGTTTCACAGCCCATCTAGTGGTTGTAGGTTGAGATTGCCACCAGTGGGTGCAGACAGCACCAGGGGTTTAGCAGTAAGAACACTTCTTTCCTCTCCCCTCAGAATGTGAAACAAAACCCCTTGTTTTAAATTGAGCTGTGTAAAGCAAACATGTTCTGTATTCACCCAGTTCTCTAGGATTTTCAATGATGGTTCTCAATTCTCCAACCTCACTGAAAGGACACTGCTGATATTATTTTGCCTGGTGAAGGCAAGTAGGTCAGAAGTAAAATAATTTTGTCAAAATACCTGGCTCAAGTGCCATTCCTTCCATTGTGACGATACACAGCAAATCTGCCAGTTCACCTTGGTAAATCGTCGGGTTGTCAGAATGCACCGAGACATTAAACACAGGACCTAGAAAAGAGTAACCACAATTATTCATCACAGGTTTTTCTTCAGTGTCCAAAATCTTTCTTGCATGTTTCTTAAGTATTTGGTGTTTTGTTAGTCTGTGGAGACAGAGCTCTGAAGTAGGGATAAGCAATCACATAGGTTTTTGCAAAATAGTTACCCATTTTTAGCCACTAATTTCTGCACTAAGACAAAGTAATCAAACTGCCAGACCTGTCACCCAACACAGAGGCTGCTGCCCAAGTCTGCCTTCTACTGTACCGCACAAAAGGAGCTGGTCTTCCACTAGCGACTCCTCTAAGCGCACAAGAGTTTAGGTCTTCAGGCTAATCCAGCATGGACCTTTTTGGCTGAGGCTATCAACAAGAATTCAAGTTAGAACATACCAGTATTTTAACTACACAGATGGTTCTGTTATGGAACTGAAACAGATAATGCAAGAAGTGCATCTTGTAACACAGAAGTGGATTTTCCTTCAGGCTCTTGCCACAGGTAGTTTCTTTTCTAGAAGATGTCTCAAAGCCCAAGTGTACAGTAACACCTTCAGATGCAAAGTACTGATGGTATTGATGAAAACCATTAGGCCATTATGAAATACTCAAACAACATGTGGTGTATGACCTCTAAGGTATTTAAGCTAAAAACAAAACTTCCCCAGATCTTGACAACAACCACCTCTCTGGTGCAAAATTAACAAATCCACAAGTTTCAAATATGCCAACATTGCTAGTACTCTCTATTTCACAGGGCAGAAACTAAAGAATGTGTCAAAACTACCTTGATTTCTGTACTGAACAAGGCAAAGGAGATGAGTAGAAGGAAAGCTGATGCTAATGGTGGCCTCTGGGATGGCTTTGGGGGTAGGGGCCTGGGAACCCAAGAAGGAACTTGGAACTCAGATTAAGAAGTAACTGCTTTTACCCTCCCTGGACTCCATTAGCTGCTGTCATTACCCAGCTCAGCTACCTCTGGGACAGCAGCAGCAAGTATAGAAAGGTGGTTTGGGAGGAAAGGAAAGCTGTTTTAAGATTTGCCCTCCTCTGCTCTTGTATGCTACCGTTTTAGTACAGGGACTGTAAATTTCAAATCCACTTAAGATCAGTGGCAAACAATGCTTTTGATGGAGAACATTTCAGTAAAACATCCAAGACAACCCACTCATTCCTTGCCCTCCCAACAGGTTTCTGTGGAAAGCTGTGCTGATAACTCATCACATTACACACACTTATCATAACTTTCAAACCAAGGTTCTGGAAAGAAACTTGGATGAGCTGTGAAGCTAGAGCTGTCGGTTTTGGTTAAACTATTCTAGACTACAAGGGCCTGGCTTGTTTTGGTCAGCAGAGATTACACAGCACACTAAGAATGAATTCCAATTACAATGCAGTAATTACTTCAGTGGCTTCTAAAATTCTCCCCACAATTTCCACTGGGCACAATGTGCTGCTTTTTGTTACACCATAAATTTCTTACAGCCTTCTTCTCTGCCCCAGAAGCAACTACACTTTGTGCACAAGGGCAGTATAGAGACATATAATCCCAAAAGTGTGTACCCATTTTGACACTACAAGCCCCCTCTAATAAAAATTAAGATTGCAAGTTACCCCACCAAGCAAGGAAAAACGGTGGCAGAAATGCAACAGAGGTTACATGTGGACTACCAGCTGAGACTCTATGCTTATGCGAGAATGTATTTAAGGAAATAAGAGACCCAGAACACTGAAGTTCAGCTGTTCAGGTAGTGACTTTGCTGAACTGAGCAGGGTGCAGCCCTAACTTAAGCTCAGCATGATGGGATTCTTTTCTGGGGAAATGGAGAGAGATTAATGTGATTGCTTCCTCAGCCTCTATCCAAACTCTTTATAGGTGAATTTGTTTCCCGACATTCACACACACCTCAACCATATTCCCCTTGGAGCCTATTTGATTATTCATCTTCAGATAAAACAAGACATTTTCCATCATTTTCTTTGGAGTTGTGCAGACAAAAGTTCAAGGTCCTAGGGGACTAAAGGCATCGTGGACTGGGGCACGCCAGCAAATTGTAACCAGAAAAGTCTCAAGCTGTGTGTGAGCTGTCACAGCAAGAGAAAAAGACACTGTCAAAATCTGCCAGGAACATCCCTGCGTTTCCTAGCACATACCCTCTGCTGCACTGATCAAAGACAAAACAGTTCCATAATAATCCTGGTACTATCTATAGCTTGGGGTCTATCCTAGGTCCCAGCAGTAAGTGAGGTGACATCATGTCAGGAACGTGGGACAAGCTCTACTCCAGCAAACAGGCCCTGTTCTGGCTAGATGCTGGCAGGGACCAGAGCAAGGGCAATGAATTGCATGATCTCAACTAAGATCTAAGGTTAAGGACGGGCTTTCTTACTCCTGCCTTGGCAGGGCAAACAAGGAAAGACATAGGGCACAAAGACAGGACTTTGGGGGGTTTATTTCTAGGTTGAAAGTCCAGGCATCTACTGCATTAAACAGATATTGGCTTCAAACCCTGGCATGCAAACAAATCACTAATACAGAGTGGAGTCTGAGCACTCCTGGACACTGGATGTCACAAGGGTAAAAGCTTGTGTGTCATTCAGCCAGGAAAGGCCACATATCATGGTAATCCAGCACTCCCTACATACTCTTCAGTTTTGGGTCACCAAATGCACATTTCTACCCTGCTTCCCACATGAAGAGCCAAGCTTCCAGGGCAATACAAAGGCTGCTAGGCAGCAGCTGCTCTGTCATTTCATGATCATACTCCTTGGTAAGCCACAAACAATTACTTCCTTTTGGTTATTTTCCTACTAGGGTACATCTGCAAATTACTATCTGTCCTCCAGGGAGAAAACAATGTCCTGTGTTAGAAGAACTGGATTTCAACAGAGAGTCAAGAGATGTGTCAGGGGTTGTGCTCTTCTCTCCAGCTGAAGAGGGAAAACAATGATCTTCTGGGTTTTTAAACCTAAGCAAGCTTCATTACGGTGAAAGATTTTTAGTTCAGTTTTGAAAACTCTGTAGTTTCAACCTTTTAGGAGAAATATCTTTCTTCTTTAGAAGTATCTCAGGCATTCTGCCCGCATGCCCCATGCCCTAGGCCTCAAGATGCCCTCAGGCATGAAAGGGAATAAAGCATCTTCATATTTTGAAAAGGAAGGAGGCTGTTTACAACAGAGACCCATTAGCACTGAGCTAACAGTGTTTGTTAGTGGGTTACAAGCAAAACCATCACCTTATCTAACTGGACATTTGCTTTACTGCAGACTTAAGAAAAGCAAATGTAAAAAAAAAAA
>VYZX01033502.1:21324-76114 GCA_013401335.1 Brachypteracias leptosomus
AAAAAAAAAAAAAAAAAACAGCACCAAAGCAAACTCAGGATGCTTCCAGACACATATTTAAGTCTCCTGAGAACCTCCCAAGAGGTCACAAATGTGCCACAAAACTGAGGTTAGAAGTTTACTAGCACAAATCTAGAAGAGCTTACAGAAAAAACAGGTTCCAGGTCTAATTTCTTCTGAATGTCCCCTTTTATGGCAGATCTCATTTCTCAAATCATTGATTTCATGAAGGCCAGGAAGGAAACTCCAAGATCTAAATCCTGTAGTGATGTAGCTTTCAGTTAAAAAGTGTACTGCAAATTCTTCCACATGTGTAAATGATAGAAAAAAGTGTTTATAAGGTGCACCAAATTTCACTTATTACTTTGTACTCAATAAGATTCACACTAAACAGGCTGCAGAGTGGAAAGCAGGAGTTCAAGTTTATTTAGTTAATTTATTCACCTTAAGGATTTACATATTGGAGAAAAATTAAAAATCCTGAATCCTATTTACCTGATGGCACCCCATTCTCCCTGCTTTCCTGCCCTGCTCAGTAGTCCAAACACCTTAAATCTGGGGGGGGAAAAAAGGGGGGGAGGGGGGAAGAGGAGGGAGAACAACGAAAAGCCAGTTAACATCTAGATTTACAATAGAGGAGATTCCAATTACTTAGGTCCTAGGTGACATTTTGGCCTTTTCTGTACCATTTTATCAGTACTTCTCTGCAAAAATAAGGTAGTTTCCCCATAGTCTTGAGTTACCTTTATTTTCCAGACAAGTAAATTAGAACAGAAAGGTCAAGTAACCTGACCGACAACAGAGATCCAGGGTAGGCCACTGCACCCCAGAGGCGTGCACCCAGTCCATTTCCCAGCAGGGAGGCAACAATCACTGCACGCAGCTTCCCTACTTGCAATAAACCAGCACCACAGACCACAATGGGGAAAAAAACCTGATGCAACCCACAAGTTCTCCTGTCTTCCAAAATATTACTCATACCTGCCCTGGCACCAAATCAGTCACTCTTGAACAGAGAATCCCATGACCTGCCTTTCTCCAGATAGTATGCTCCCTCACCCACACTATTCCAGCCCCCTGGCCTCTTCCTTGCTTCTTTATAAGGCTGTTCTCTAACAAGTTTTACCCTAAGCCTCATAATAGCTGTTACTGGCAGAAGCCCCCAGTAGTTTAGCCTGTGGTTTCTACTTCCAGCTACAAATTAATGCACGCAGGCACAAAGGCACACAATGGCAAAGCACGCTCCTGCCCATTAACAGTGGCTGGAAAATACCAGCCTTTCTTGCCAATGAGTTTCTGCTGTACTGTTCTTCATTCATTTCCATGATTAAGGTTTCTTTCCTTTAAGAATCTTTCTATTCTCCTTTCCTGAAACTGAGTATCTCTTGGGGTCACTGCAGGGCATCATTTCATTTTAATTGCAAGTTCAACATCAATACTCAGCTCATATCTCAGCAGCTCTTGGTTTATCTCTGCTTCTTCCAAAGTGAATGATAACACATTGCTGTGCAATGAGCTCACATGCAGATGTAATCCAGAGTTGAAGATTTCATTGAGATGCTTCCCTTAAAGTATGCTTTTATTTTTGCCCCTCCAGAGCTTTCCACCCTCTGCTGAATGGAACAGGGGGAAGCCAGCTCAGCACACAGCCAAGCTCCAAATGGTTCTCTCTCATAACATACTTCCCAATACAAGATTAAAAGCTTCTTTCTCCCTGCTTTCCTCAAAGGAAAGTAAGTCACTTCTGTGGAAATCCCTGTGAGTGTATAGTGGGCAAAGACACTCTAAACACTAACCTGGGTTGCCAGGTTCAGGGTAAAAGGGATAGAAAATTAAAGGACAAATTCCAAAGGAGAATTTATGACGCCAGGACAAGCCAGGTGGATTTCAGAGAGACTAGGTGTGTCAGTATTAAAAACACAGCTGCAGGCCAGCTGGAGACACCTGAACCAGATACCTGTACACAGACCTGCATCAAAGAAGCACTCTGACCTCAAGCAAGTTCCCAGCTCTTTGACTCCCACTTTTTCTGGCCAGCTCAGCTAAGGCCGAGGGGAGTATGAAAAAAGACAGCCTCTCTCATTCACTGCTCAGTCCTTACAGTGCAAAGGTATTGCCATTGGAGCAACACCTCCAAGTGACCAGGAGAGAAGTGAGAGATTCTAGTGTGGGCAGGTAGGATCACAAGTCTTATAAGATGCTGTCTTGATACACTGGTTTCAGAAGAAGAGCAAGGAACAGAAGACTTGTGTGTTCCAGGCTGAAAGAAAGGATACATACATCATTCAAGTGCTCAGGTTGAGTTTCCGCAGAAATGATGCAAAGAAATTAAGAGAAAATTTCAAGACAAGCACTAGCAACTGCTTTTGTCCTTCACACTGTCAGGCAACCTTTGAAAGTGAGATGGCAGAACCTCTGTTCTAGACTGGGAAAACAAAAAAGAAGCACTGAAGAATTTTAAAGTTTTCATATGGGACAGCTTCTCTCAGCTCCCCAAATAAGCTTAGTTTGCTTACAGCCACTGGACATACAGCAGGCATTCATTTTATGAAATGAGCCTAGTGGTCCATGCCATTCATAAGGCCAGACCACAGGATTCACAAGATCCTCTCTGGTCTTAAAATATATCCAGCAGAGAACAATCTGCCATTGATTGAATATTTGAAAACTAATGACCTGCTAAGCTCCTCCTCACCATTACCACCACTTGACTTCCAGTTTATATAATTCAGTGGACAAAATCCACATTTCATTTTTTAGTTCAGGAAGTTTCAAACAAATGCCTTTACATCAACATTTCAGATTCATTAACCAAATAGAATAAATACGTCCCTCTGCAACAGCAAGTGGAGAAAGAAGAGAGGAGGCCTCTGCTTGCAGCCAGCAAGTTTTGCCTTGAATGGAAAGAATCTGAGCAAGACATTTTCCACAGATGTCCATGGAAAAACATTTCAGAGCACTGCCACATTTCAAGCCTATTGTGGCAGGAAACACTGAAGTTGCATGTGTGCGCTCCCCAGCTCATATATAAAAAGCTTACAGGCCTCCTGCTGTTCAGATAGATCACATTGCACAATACGTATGCACACTAAAAACTCCTCCTTGAAACATCACTCAACTTAGAGAGATCTGGGAGGGAATTAAACTGGAGGGAAGGATTTCCAATCCTAGCAAGTCTCTGTTTCCCCACCCCTACCAAAGGGGAATCAATAAAAACAACTGAGAAAAATTCCTCCTACCACTAAAACTTCGTGTAAAGCCCTTTAAGGGCTTCATTCTGCTGAAAGTGCTGCTTCTGTATTGATCACCTCCCCAGTTCATCCCTCATGGTACAAGCTGAAAAAGCTGTCGAAGTCCAAGCCTTCAAAGTCAGGAGGAGACTGGAATACTCTGTTTTTCAAAATTACACTGCTTTATATCCTCTCCAGCAATCACAGTTAAAATGTCTTTGTTACACTTTGAGAATCCTAGAAGTCAGTGCAATTGACTCATTAACAGTTTTCCTATCAGGGAGAAACACACTCATAAGCTACTCATCACATCTCACCCTCCCTTTACCTCAGGATTTAGCAGAGCTGTGCTCCCCTGCTTCTACAGTTGCACGGTTATGCAGCCCTCCAGGCTTTTTCTGACTCTTTCCTGTTTCTATCTTCCCCCTGATTTTGGGAGGCCTCTCATTCTACCTAGAAACCACTAGCTACCTCAGCAGTTCTGCCTTCCACCATTCCCATTAGGAAAAATCTGGTACCAACTTTTTTTCCTGAAGAACAAGTTTGACAGCTGCCTATACCACAGGATGCAAGACAAGGGTGTGATAGCTGAGCTGTGCTTTTATAACTGCTCCACTATGTAGCCATTTACCTCAGTCTCAGCATCAAAGACAGTACACCTCAGCAAACAAAACCAAAACACACCCGCAATGCATCTTCTGTCTTGTATACCTGATTCCAAATAATTTTCCAAGTAATAACTCCAAACAACCCAAATAATTTCATAGTTAGCCCCTTCTAACTGTGATCATCATATGTCCTCATCATGCCCTGAGATGAATGTCCAGCAAGGATATCTGAGTAACAACTGAAGGACACAAAGTTCATCAACTGAGGAAAGTAAGGTACTTCAAACCAGATTTTGCTCCATGCCAAGATTATTTTAGGAAACAGCTCTCCAGTAAATTATGCCTGGGATCTCATTTCTCTCTTTGTTCTTTTGTGAAGAATGAAAGGCTGACAGGACTTCAGGACCATTACTCCCTCTTCTCCAGCCCTGCTACTGGAATTCACACATTCTCAGGGCAGTTGTACAGACTGCCTCCCTTTCTTCACTCCATGCTCCAGAAATCCTATCTGGGTGAAGAAGCTGGGAGTACAGAGTGACAGCAAAAAGAAGTCAAGACTGCAACATGCACACTTCCCTCCCTTGCATAGCTTACAGGCTTCCCTCTGAACCATGGATATTAATAGCATCCCACCAAATTTTTTTGATAGGAGTTCAAAATGACGTAATAAGAGCAATGTTGGGAGAGTCACCAGTCACCATTTTTGTGCAGAAGAGCCTCCACATAAAAGCTTGGAGGAGAGAGGAGGGGTTTGGGACAGATTTCATTCTTGCTGGTTTCTTGCATCACCCCTTTGCATATGCTGCTTTCCTGCTGTGTCAGACCCAGATATCAAGGGTAAGAAGGCGACAGCCCGTTAAACCATCCTGAGAAGACAACAAATCTAAAGCAGTATGTATCTGTGACAGTGCACAGACTCTCAGATAAAGCAGATAACTAGAGAGCTTCAACATAGGATGCACCTTTGGGATACACTGAGAGCTCTTCTGAACTGCTCAAGAAGTTACCAGCTTGGTTTATCAAATCATGAGACGCAGCTTGGTTTATCAAATCATGAGACGAGCCCTTCACTCACTAGTGCACCACCATTATAATAACACATTCTGCGGCACTTATTTCCTATCATGCCGTGAAGGTGGGAAGTATTAATATACAACTCTGATGATCCATACCAATACTGTCCCTCTCTCCCTCCCTCCAACAACACACCAGGACAGGCATGCTTCTCTAGAAAAATCTTGAGCAGGCTTTGTTATAGTTGAAGGTGAGGGTTTCAACAAGGATATGAGGAACAGCATGCACAGGATGCAATTCCAGGTACTGAAATTCATCCCAATTTGTGGAGCTTTGTAGTCCAGCCACAAGGGGCTTCTAAGGTCTTCCAAGTGGCACAATATACTTGCTGAGATGGTTGAAATGTTACCATTGCCTTGACCTGACCATTTTCTGCAAATACATAAACAGGAAGGTGTGCTCAGGCAATTTAATGCAGGGCTAATTGATTCTTGTTTGGAACAGAAATCCAGTTTATATTAATGTTCTTCCAGAGAAGCCACTACCTAACAGTGATCTAACAATAAAGGTGGCAAAGGTGGCAGCAGTTATTTCATACTGAGAACAAGCTCTGAGCCTGCAGGACCATAAAAGCTGCATTACTTAAGAAAAACCCAGAGGTTATGATTACAGCCAATTCATTAAATATCTTTCTGTAAGCAATCAATAGCACAAAGGACACAAGTACCACCAAAGGAGACAAGCATATCTCTCAACCATTTGGAGACTCCACCCTCGTTCCAAAAAGTAGTTCCTTCCCAGAGACAGGGAAACCACTGGGAGAGCATCACGGAACTCTCTTTCTGGCTTAGACACATAGCTGTCAGATTCTATACCAACCTGATGTCTGGAAGTCTATCTGGATAGGGTTGGATAAGCCATTCACTGCTTCGCGCCACATGCCACCACCACCTGGAGACCAGGCAGTCACTACACAGCGATACAGCCCAGCATCTGAAATCTGGGTCTGATACATCCTGTAGCGGAATTCATTCTCCTGGACCTTCTCCAGAACAACGCCATCCACCCGAGTCTGGTCCGTCCAGTCTTCCAGCCGCACTACTGAATCCTGGTTCAAGGAGATTATGCGAGTTGTCCCATTGGGATTCGACTGATCCGTTATTGGCTTCTCAGCTGTAATGAGGACAGAATAGCGTGGCGTCTTGATGTTTTTTGAAGACACTTTGCATGTCATCTCAAAGGTGTGGCCTGCTACAAAGAATGGCTTCAATTTCACTGCCTCCACTGTAAGTGCGTAATCTGAAGAGGGAAGGAAATAAGCAGCAAGAGAGGTGTTAATAAATGGGTGCAGATATTTCTGCAGCACCATTAAATCTAGAAGATTACAAATAAGCAAAGTATTTTGCGGGGGGGAGGGAAATTCCAGCACATTTATCTAAATACCTATGGACACTCCAGAAAGCAATTCAACAGCGCACACATGAGTACACAACAGTTTGGGTCAAGATGCAAAAATTCGAATGAATTCCAAACACTGAACAGATAATGCAATATACAGGTCATGGCATGACAGGACCTCCAGGATTTTTTTATTCAGGAGTGAAGATGTTAGTCAGACAAGACTCAGAGTCCCAGTTTTACATTAGAAGACCACCCACAGCAACAGGGTACAGGACATTGCTTAAGTACTCACAACTAGTGACAAAAGCTGCCACTAACTGAATCGGCAGCACTTAGCGTAGCTTCTTTTACTTCCCTTGAAAACCAACCCTAACAACAATCCAGACATATTTATCTGAACTCCCAAAATCAGTTGAAACTGCAGGATAAAGAGAAGCCTCCATCCCTGGCAGCCCCAAGTGTTAAAGAGTTCAGTATACTTCTGCCTCCATATGTGTTCTTTTCACTTGTTTCTCAGGCATTCACCTGAGTACAAGCCTTGATATTTCCCAACAGCCCATTTGGCATCAAGAACGCCAGCAACACTTACTGCTCAGTTTCCTTCCCTTTCTTCAGAATTCTCCAAGTCTGCCAGCTCCTCAATCCCAAGAATCCCTTAATTACAGGGTTTGGGAAAATAATACATCTAGGAGCACAGCCCCAAGACATAAAAAACACAAGTTCACAGTGAGAAATTGAGAAAAGAAATGACTGAAATTGGAGTCACATAAAAGGAAAGGATGTTGCTAGTTTCCTGGCACTGTGATGAAGAGTCATCCTGCACACCCAGGTTCTACCTAAGGAAGGGAGAGCTGGGGCAGAATACATATCTTACAGCCATTTCCCAAAATCACTGTATCTGAAAAAAACAGCCAGTCTGACTTTCCAGACTTACTTTGCTGCAGCATATTCTCCCATTCCCCCTTTATAAAAAAAAAAATTAAAAAAAAAATAAGTGTAGACATGTTAAACAAAAGTCTACACATATCACCTTTATGCAAGGTGAAACTTCTCAGGAAAACAGAAACAAGTAATGGTGAAACTGTAACACATTCCCCAAAACTGAACTAAATGCAGTAATATTTATGCCCTCCCCACAAGAGCAACAAGATACTTGTCAAGATTACATTTTGCAGTGTTTTGCCTTCAAGCAGCAGTTTTCACAATGAGTAAACACAGCCCACAAGATGAGAAACCCAGTATGACAACTTTAAGTCAGTACTGTATAAAGTAGATCACAGTACAAAGCTATATAAAGAAACAGCAGGAGCGATGAAGGCTGAGCTGCTTCTAGAGGTCTAGCTGAGCACAGAATTACTTGATACTCCACACCAACCCCCCCTCCATGCTTCCACCCACTAAGCAAGTGGGAATACAAGAGTTGCCCATTTAGGTACTCAGGGTACAATCGCAACTGAAGCTGCATAGAGTCATTCTCCACTCCCTTGTGAGAAAGCTCATCATGTATTTCATTCTAGACTTCAAGTCCATCTTTTCATCATTCTATGTACATGAGATTCTGATATCACCCTTGTCATAAGGTTGCTACATATTTTACAAATGTGGACGACAATTATATTTTGCTCCAAAAGCAGAAGCACAAACAGCTAGCCACACTTTTCTGTCACATGTTGCTGCTTCCCAGGCCTTAAGAGGCGGCTATGGGCAAAAATATGTCCTGATGCAAACGGAAACTTCTTTATAATGTTGATCTTCATATGTTTGAGCACTGGGTCCTAGACACTGAAAAAGAAATCTTGCATTTGGTCTCTTGTACTTGTGCTTAAGAAAAATAACTTCACATGATCACAGCTGTGCAGATGTACCTGAGGAGAGAAAACTCTCCAATAAGGCTCCAAATGCCTTATTGTAAGTATTCCCTGAGCCATGAGTCAGACAGCAGTACACAGGAGTGTCCTGATTCCTGCAAGGACAGAGCAAACTTTGTTCCTAGACATCCTTTATTGACTTTCCATTTGAGGACAATATAAAATGCTTCTTTTACCAATTACTTCTGCTGAAGAAAAAAGAGAATGGAGTAGTGGTAGTGTGGGAGAGCAGCAGAAATGCCATCTATAGAATGTGTGGAAGAGAACATCTGAGGCCCAGAGTTGCAGCTGGAGAAGAGCAAAGAATTCAAAAAGGCTAGAAATTAGGAAGCTGAACAGAGAGCAGGGAGATATATTCTTATGAAAGTCCTTTCAAAGGTTTTTTTCTACCTTTTAAAAACCCAAAGCTCCTTAGGTTTGATGAATACAGAAGGCAGAGGCATGTCCTCTTATGTGAGACCACACAAAATGCAGACCAGAATAGAGAAGGGGACACAAAAACCAGCACATACAGGTGTTGAATATTTCTTGTTGAAAGAAAGTAAAAGAAGATCAAGGAAACATTTCTGAATCTGCAATAATATTAGAGATCTAGGTATTAAGTAAAACAAAACCAAACAAACTATATCATATCAACTAAAAAAGCCTGGATCACCATTCTTATCAGTACAGTTCTGTGCCAAAATTGTTCTCCTTCAGTAGCAGCAGACGAAATTTAATTAGCACTCCATCCCCTGCACCTAGAAAAGCATGAAGTTGTCTCTGTGTGTAACAGTGCATGTTATGAGAAAGAGAAAAGACCAAAGATTTGGTACTTAGACTAGAAATAACAGTAATCTGCAAGGAAAGTTAAATGGGAAAGGAAAGTTTCTTCATGTTTCATGCATTAAAAGCAACTACTCATCAGATCTTATAGCATAAGATGAGCCAGAGACATCAAAGAACATTTTCTTCCAAGAACTGCAGCCTGAGATCTCATTTCTAATCTGAGAATTGCCAAGAAAGCAATGTCTGTGTCTTGACCGCTACTCTGCACACTTGTCCCTACACACACACCTGCAATCCCATGCAGAGTCTTGTCTCCTTGTAAAGGTCCATGAATAAAAAGCACAATAAAACACATCCTGGTCCCTCATATATAGGAGGCTACAATCTGTAGAGTTTATGTTGGAAAGTGGTAGGGAAAGAGATCCTAAGTAACCTATACCCGAAGCTTACAACCAGTTTGGGCGCTACTCCAAGATAGAGGGCTAGCAGCAGAAGAAATCCTAGTCAAATGATTCACATAAAATTTGAGTAATAAACTGTACTTTGGAAGGAAGAAGCATGTGCTGCCAGGCTCCATCACTGGCCAGTCCAAGTGGTTAAGCCACACTACATAATTCTCCTGTTGCTCTCTACCACAAAGTGCATGCTCAGCTTCTAGAATACTTCCTGGGTAGTGACCAAAGAGAGTTTTCACCTAATCTAAGTCAGTCAAATTGCTAGAGAAGCCTAACAACTACAAGGGCAAGGAGGCTTTAGGAAAACAGCAAAGACTTTCCCTGTACCCCACTGACTCTGGTCAGAAATGCAGCACAATGGCCACAGCTAACAGCAACCTCAGAGCCTAACATCTCATCAGCAGCCTCACGTAACACCACCGCAATATTCATAAAGGCTTCTTCATCCCCCAGCGCACTAACTAGATTGCCAGTACAAGGAATGTAACAGACATTAAGGTAATGACAGCTTTGCCTTAGCAGGAGAAGGAGGCTGTAAAATACCCCGAGGTACAATTGTAGCCCCAGCAGCTCTGATACCAAGAGCTCTGAAAATACAGCAGGCACGCCAAGGCCTGCACCACAGCCTGACACGTGTACGTACAACACAGGGGCTCTCCCCGCTGCTGCACACACACAACTTGACCACCCTCACTGGCCAGCTCCCCTGGCAAGCAAAGAGCATAAACACTTCACCCTCAAGTAGCCAGGGCTGTGAGGAGCCCAACCACCCCTAACTGGGGCTTGCACTTTCTTGTTCCTACACCCAACCTGGCGCACACACCTGGCATCTTCGTGCCATGGGTATGGGGATTTCTTCACTCAAAAGGAACTGCTTGTCTGTAATATGCAGAGTCACCAGCAATGGTAAAGACAAGCAGGTGGCAGAAATAGCCCTGTCAATAGAGAACAGGTGATATTTCTGAAAGATTAAGATGCCCTTTCTCCCAATTAAATATGATGGAAGGGTCTGGGCAAGCAGTTAGGACAAGTAACATTATGTCAAATACAATTATTTTGTAAATTAAAACAGACGTATTAACAAAATGTCAAATAGTACCTTTGGTATTTGAAATTTCAATTAAAAGATAATGTTCTCTTTTGCAAAGATTTCCATGCAGATCCAAAGTTGACAACACTGGTTTAGGAAACAAACAACAATTCTGTATTCAACTGCAAACAGCAACTCTGTTGAGAACAGGCAGTTCTCACACTCAAATTAGTAAGTAAAATCATCTTTTAAGCTAACAAACTTTCAACTGAGTTGAAAATAATCTACAGACCTAGTCAAAAAATATTTCCTCACTTTCTTTACCCCTTTTTGCTAATTGAAATTTGCATTCTAAATAAGTTTAAAATTTATGCTTTTCATTTTTGAGGTGAGATAACGATGCTTTCCGTATCACTTTTGTGGAAGAGAAAGGGTAGAAGAGGGGAAGAAACAAATCAGGCAGAGGTGATCTATGATAGCAGTTGGCTGCGTTTGCAAAGCTGAGTAAGCAGAAAGACATGTGACATTGGGACATTGGTCCCAACAGAATAAAATAGAAAAACAAGATAAAAACCCTCAAGTTAAAATGACCAAACATACAACTCACACAACACACGCAAAAAAGGAGCCTAGCATCTTCTCATGATGTCTACATTTCAAGCAAATGCTTCCTTATTCTGAACACCCCTCAGTGCTGACTCACAGACACAACAAAAAAAACCCATTTCTCCTTTCTCAAAATCTCAAAACAACCTTTTCCCAAGCCCTGCTCTAAAGTTAACACAGCTGATACAGGTAATGAAATAGTTGGAAGAAAAGCCTCTATGTAGGCACAATCTACCCAAGGAAGAGGCAATTTTCTGTTTTCTCCTTAGGCAAACACGTGGGAGCCTGGCTGCTCACTTTTACAAGCACTGGGAGCAGTTAGGGACTCAAATCCCCGGAGATACTTGTCAAAACAACAGTTAGAGAGCAGAGGCAGCAGCAGATTAACTCCTTCATAGTTGCTGGCTACAGCACTGGGCTCCCAGCCGAGTCTGGAGCTCACACGAGTAGGATATGGCAGGGGACAGGGCCCGTAGAAAAAGGCATCTAGGGATAGACTGCTGAAAGCGCAGGAGGGTGCTCAAGGGGTTGAAGGGAAGAAGGGGAAGTCAAACCTATATATTGCGTTACCCCCCCTTATATACATATAACATGCTTTTTCAGGAGTAAAAGGTGTTTGTAGGAGAGCTCACTTTCACATCATAAATCCCCCAACTCCACGTTTTGCTAACAAAATGTACTTTTCAGCATGGGGACTACACCGCTTATGTTTGTGTCGCAAAATTAGCAGAGTTTTTGGAACAAAACCAGAAACAAGGTAATGTTCACATCTGTCACAGTTTGTTTTCCCTCAGAGATGTCAACACAGGCTGAGGCTTTTCAACTCCAGCTGGTCTCCCTAGCTGCTTGGAAGGCAAAGATCCATTACACATGCATGCACATACACACACACTCTGTGTTACAGCATAACAACTGAACTAATTGTGACCAGCATTCAGTATTAATGAGAGATCTCATTCTTCCTGGAAAAGCTAGCTTCATGCTTGGTCTGGAGATGGGAGTACTGAGCAAGCAGGCCACCATTTCTCTCTCCACTGAAGCAGAGTCACAGCAGAAGCTCTCCAATTCACTGTTTAGGGATCAGACCTAAACAACTTTAAACTGATTTGAAACTACTTGTCTCTGAAATAAAGCTCTCTGCTTATGGCTGCCTAAGCTAGACCGTTAAATCAATCAGGGTACAAGCAGCTTAGCTAAGCACAGATTTTCACCAAAGACATTACATCCTAGGTTATCCTATTCCTTCTGTTCCCATCCAACAGACTCTTTTGCATAAACTCACACGTAAGCCAAAATGTAATCACTCTACAGGACATTCAGGATACACAGACCCATTTTCAACCTGTGTTAAGCAATTCCGGTAACTATTTAGGTTCTAAGAAATGTGCCCAGAGTCAGTTTAAATACTGACCAGAGCTATTTCACTTCTGCCTAAAAAGACCTAGATCCAAACAAATCACTGAATGATTTTGCTCAGCCACTTATTTTTTGATGCTCTGGTATTACTATGTCCATGAACTTCCTCAGAAATGCCTTTTAACCATGGGCTTGTATGAGAGAGGAAAAATCCTCTGAAATTGGGAGACAGGGAATTCTTAAAGTGAGTGATATTCTTTTCACCTCAAGACAACTCTGTTGCTAGCAGCAAGATGCATCCTGGAGACACTGAAACACTTCAAGTCACGAAAGGGGGCAATAGCCCCAGCATGATGCTGGATGCTACCCCTGCCACAATGACAGCCCAGCTCCTGAAACTCTCAGCACAGTTTGATTGATGTATGTCTGCTTTGCACTTCTACTTCAAACCATTCCATAAAACTGGTGAGTGCTGTTAAGTAGTTACTTCCCTCCACAAGAGGCCTTTACACAAGTTAATAGTGTTTTTGACTCTTCAGAACACCGAACTCCATTTCCAAAGTCCATTAGCAGGCCTTCTGGCTGATGGGCCTACTCAAGAGAAAATTAATCTTAGCTATCCAGGTCTTTCAGCAAATAGGTGCAAGGTTCCTACCTTGTGTAGCCCAGAAAATCCTAACAGATGCAGAAGTCACATCTTTTCTCTTTACCCAGCTGTTGTTGCGGTGCCTACTCCAGGCAGAGATGACACAGAAATAATCCCCTCTGTCACTTTCAGAAGTCCACTGGATTCGTATACTGAAGGTGTCAACAGCCTTTTTAAAGAAGATTATTTCCCCATTCTGAGTCCGCTCTCTGCTCCTGTCCCCAAGCACTAGAGTCCAGTCTGCATCCATCGTGGCCAGGAGTTCTTCTGTCACCACATCATCACTAGGCAGATGCTGCCTGTAGTACCAGGAAACTGTGAAGCGGATGTTTGCTTCGGTGTCCTGTACGTTTGTGATCCTGCAATTGAGCTCTGTGGGGTCATCTGAAAACTTGGGTGTTTTAGAGGCATTCAGAAACACTTCATAGTCTGGCTCTGCAGGAAAGAAAACCCAGAAGAAAGAGGTTAGAAGCTACAAGCAGAATGGAGGAAGTGCCAGAGCTTATTAAGAGATTGTTAACTTCCAACATCCAGTCTGTGAAAGCACCTGAGCTAGAAGCCAAGTGCCAGAATATGCATTTCTCTTACAAGACCTGGGGACTGGAAACTTGGAATCCAGCTCTCTGACTTGCACCAGTCTGACACAAGTACCCCTAGGCCTGCATTTCCAAACAAGACCTTTCATTTTGTATGTCTAGTCAGACCATTTCAGAAAAATCAGGAGTAGATCTTGTTGAGCAAAATCATTCCCTTCTTTAGGCCTGTGCCCAAGAACCCACCATGTGAGTTCATTTTCAGCCCAGCCTGTCACCTTTTGCACCAGTTCAAATGCCTGAGGCAGGCTGCAGCAACAAGAGACTGGTTATCTTCCAGCTTTGGACTGACCAAAGACACCCCATTTCCCCAATTTCTCTCAAGGATAAGAGGCTATTTCCCATCCTGAAATGCCTTCTTTTCCAGACTTAACCATCCCATCACGTCCCTACAATATGGTTTAAGAAATATTAAAAAACAACCCAAACACCTCGCCCACCCACTCACCAAAAAAAAAACAAAAAAACAGGGGTCATGGATACCACCACTGCCACTGGCCACAGGCAGCACCAATAGCAGTGCACAGAAAATTTCAGCAGGTAGTATAATCAATACTAAGTAGGTTAGGAATCAAAGATGTATACATCTCTATTCGCAGTCTGAATAGAGAAGTATATGCTGTACAGCTATGAGGCTGGAATACCTCAAGCTTGAAAAGGAGTGCCTGAAATTCATGGGTTAAGAATGGGGCTGATGTATTTAAATCTGAAATAGCTGACTGTCCAAAGTCTAAAAGTGATAAGGCAGCTGCATGACTATTTTCTCTCAGACTACAGAGATAGTAAAGGAAAAAGATTACAGCAAGAACCTCACACCACAAAGGAAATACATATTTATTTACTAGTGTTAGAATATTTTTCTGTCTTGCTGTCTACTATAATTCAGAAAAAAGACTAGCTTTCCAACTTTTGGCCAATACTCATCATATGGCTTTTACATCGTAAGTGTATTCGGCGCTCTATATTTATTTCTTGCTTTATGTTTTATTTGGCATCTTGCCCTCTGAGAAACAATTAACTGAAGCTATAATTGGGACAGAGAAGGCAATCCAAGGCTAAAACTTAGCCTTAGCTTACCGATGAGCCAAGATAATAAAGCATCTTAATAGAGCTGCTGTGCAAACTGTATGTGCACATGCACTTTTGGATTCCAGATGCAAAGGATAAAAACAATTGCATAAAGCAAGCTGGCTGCTGCTATGTCAGTTTCCAGAAAAGATCTCTCACCATTAAATGTTATGCATGCAGTGTCCTTGCATTTAGCAAGAACAAGGGCATTAATACACACCAAACACTAGAGTATCTAGAGTGATACTGATGGCGAGTTTCTGCAGTGTTAGGTAACACACAAGCATAAAAGTACTATTTACATAGGTTTGTAGTACCTACTACCAGTGAAAAGAATTGCGGATTTCTGCACATTTTCAGTGTAAAGCAAAATAAGAAGAAAATGCACAGAATTCCTCTGCTGCAACCAAGGCACAGTTTATTAATGGTGACCAAGCCCACTTTTGGTGTAAGTCCCCATAGATCCTACAGCTACCCTGCTCTTCCTGTTTCATTCACAAAAGACTAGATTTCTTCAGAGCCTCATGATATATGCTCACGCTCAGAAATTTCCTTATCATTCCCCCTCACCTCCCCTTCCCCCCTGAAAAAAGAAGGCATTCAAGACCAATTAATATTTTCACAGGAACAAAGACTACAGAAACAGAAAAACTCTTCTCTAGACAGGAGCACAATAAGAAAAAAAGCTGCAATAAACTCAAGTTCTTAGAAAATCACTTCGTGTTTGTTTTATTTGTGAGCAGGGGAAGGACAGCTAAGAAGAGAGTTTTGGCTTTGACAGCACCACTCTAGATAGGCGCTTCACCCTGACAGACACTCAAACAGAGGATTTAGAAAGAATAAAAGGCTGGCTGGATAAACCTCATTCCTCCACTCTGTCAGCTGTCAAAGAACAGCTTCACTGACAGTTCAATGACTTAATACTCCAGCAGCTCTTAACTTCCATTAAGGAGGAGGAGTTGGTGAATTCTGAATGCAGCTGAAAACCTCAAATATTGGAAATTTATTCTACTTTCCCTTGCCTTAGCAGCCAAGCATCTGCTGTAGAGCAGATTTTATTCTCTCCTGTCCCCAAATAATGCCACATTGGAACGGAAAGAGTACGGAATAGTCCTACAGGTATGGGTACTACAAGAGGGCACATCTGTGCATGCGTGACCACATGTGCATGCACACAAGTAGGGAAAGGAGGGAACACTCACAAGTTGAATGTGCAATTTAAATGGCTGAATGAGGAGAGGAAAAGATGACATTAATCACTTGCACCCTTCTAGCACACATTACAAGTATACTTGGAAACAGCCACGGCTCAACTGCTCTGTACAATGCTAAACACAAAATTTAAAGTCGTCGTTGCTGGGATCTAACCTTGTGACACAGCTAATTCTTTCTGAAAAATCAGGTTTCAAAGCAGGCTCTCTATATGCTGGCCTCATTCAGTACTTTTATGTTGGAGGAGCTCTGCCTTTGTAATTGGATAGTATCACCAGTTTCTGATGACGAGAGGCTCTGAATGGGTACATTGAGATAGTTTAGGCCTGGATACTTGCATCCAGTCAAAGCTGGGAACAAACACCAAGTACTGCAGCTCTGCCAGTTCTCCCCCAGCTCACATCTAGGTTCATTCATTCTTCTAACACAGCCAATACTTTATTTTGTGACTTCTAGAAGGTGCAGATACCTTACCCACAGCATCCTACAACACCATCCCGAGTTTCATTGCTTCTAAATTGAAGCTATTCTCTACCCAAGATTAAATGAGGAGACAGGATGGGTAGGCTGACATATCTAGATTGTCCTGGCCTGAGTTAGAACAAAACTAATTCTGTTCAGTGATTTTACTTTTCAGATGACTCTCTTCTAACTAACTGCACTTTCTGAAGTTAGCAGCATATTTTTGCAGACAGCGTCTGCTTCTAGCAGTGATAACACTTGAGATTTACAGTTATTACCAAGGATTGGTGTGTGGATCAAGGTCACTGCGAGATCTTGTGTCCCATGTCAGGGGTGCAGAAAGTGGAAGGCCGCAGCTGCAGGGTGGAGCAGCCAGGACAGGTGACCCTAAATTGACCAATGAGGTATTCCAACCCACATAATGTCATATTCAGTATGAAGCTGAGGGATCACAAGGGTCAAGCTCTCTTCTTCAATGGCCAGCATCCAAGGAGGGCTCTGTTCTGCCTTTGATCCTGATCTATGTGTTCCTGATTCCAGTTCCAGAATCCAGGTCCCGAACCCGGTTCCCATCAGCTACTGAGCCCAGCCTGGGACTTTCCCTGTGCCTGCTCCACAGCATCAGTGGTGACAGTGATGTAATTGCCATTGGTGGGGGGTGTGATACTGTATAGTTGTATATATTCCATGTTATTATAATTATTTTCATGAAAGCTGATTTACTCTTCATTTCTAATCTGTAAGTCTCTCTCCTTTATTCCCTTTCTCTTCCACTTTGGGAGGGAAGAGGGGTTAACACAGAACGTCTCTTATAGGTCTAGCCAATGGCCCTGACCCTAAACCTTGACACTAGACCTATCCGTAAAACAAGAGGCTTTTTAGAAGTTTAGCTGGAGTTTCATTTTTAGCATTTCTCCCAAGTAACTTTACTTCTAAGGATATTTGCATAAAGAAAGATCTCCAAAGCTTAAGAGTTCAGCTGGATAATGCAAAGCCAAAGCTTTACAATCTGCAGCATGCATATGAGACCGTTTATATCCAAAACAGATTTGTCTTGGGAAAGGGGTATAGAGAAAGATACTTTCAGCCTGCTCTTGTAGGCCAGATAGGTCAGATAAGCCTGTTGAATCTTTTACCTGTAGCTTCTGTTCCTCATTCAGTCAACAAGTCCTAAAATAACAACTATTAAACATAGCTCCTTCTAACCAGCCCCTTGCAAAAAAATGTGGACATTGACAGTATTAGAGCTGTAAGAAGGGAAAATCACCAAGAACTGGGGATAAAAAAAGGAGAGAATAAAGAGATCATCAAATTTCTGCTTAAGGAGATTCCCTCCCCTCCCTGGTGAATTAAAAGAACTTGCTGCAGAAATACTGAAGTAATCCATGAAAGGCATAACTTCAAGTGCAAAAAAAACCCTTTGCTTTTCCAAAAGGCTAAAAATACACTCATATCTAGGATGGAAAATGCACCACACTGAGTGGCATATTAAATACTGCAGGAATATCTGCTTTAGTGGCCACTATGCTAATCAACAATGCTAGCATTAAGTTAGTCACAAGCCAGGTGTCTCTCACTCGGTCAGACTACTCAACAGCTACTTGACGTGGTCTCATAAAATGGACTTGTGTGTTGAGGGAGCAGAAAAAAGTAGTTTAAAGTCACTTTCCATTCTAAATCCATCAGTAGGATGTGGTGTCTCTCCAGTGATTAAAACAACAAAACAAAAACCCAGCAGTTTTGAAAGCTATTAAGAGTTCATTATGAAGTTTCCATTATAAATAATTTTTATGGTAAATGAGTCATAAACATCAGAGGAAGCATCTGATATTGCTGTGTTCAGAGCTCTGAGAGAATTCCTGTTGCTGGATCAGAACCCTGCTAATGGCACAAGGGAGGTGAAAGGGGACAACAGGGGCAGCTTCAGCTGTTTTTTTTCAGAAAAAAAAGGTAGGTTTTTAAGTTGTATTTCTCAATTGCAGACTGTCCAATGACACCAGAAAGTGGAGTGTATGGGTGGGACATGTGGTAAGAAATCCTAAAACCCTATAGGTACAAACCCAAAACCCCATAGGGTAAATCAGTATTTTTATAGATGAGAGACCCTACATATAGATTATAAATGCAAACAAGAAACTTGTGCAGAAGAGAATCTGCAAGGTCCTCTCCCTTTTCTGATGGGACCAAGTAATGAGTGGTACATTACCCATGAAGTCTAAAAGCAGAATCACTCACCTAATGCTGTTACCACCACACTGACTGGTGCAGATGTCCTTTCCACCACCTTATGCCAGCTGCTGTTGTGTAGTGGTACCCAGACAGCTGCTTGGCAAAAGTAGTAGCCAGAGTCTTCCACAGCCACATCACGCACCAACAGGCGATAGGAGTTCCTATCTATGTGGCTCAGGCTGATGAGAGTCGAATCACTGACAACAGAATCATGGTCCATGCTCAGCAAAACCTGAGCATCTGACAAGGTATCATCAGGTGATGCAGAAAAATACCACATCACCTCCGCTTGGAAAATACCACTCCTGTCTGTTGTGATGTTGCATGTAAGATCCAGGGAGTCTCTTTCAGTCACAGACACATTGCTTGTTGAGATGACCACATCTAGAGCTTAGAAATGAAGAGACAAAAATTCAAACAAACAAAAAATTTTTTTATGTATAAGGAGTTCACCGTAAGTTATCCAGGACTTCACATTCTGTTACAGAAGCTTCTGAAGTAGCTCTGTAGCCCTACCTTCAAATGCCTGTTGGGTATTGAGCTGCATGATCTATTACAAGGAAAATACACATTATCAGTCAAGGAAAGGATATGTGATAAGGGCAGGGGGATTGAGGGGGGAGAAAGGGAGAGGGAAAACAGGGGTTTTTAAAACAACAGCAACTGGTTCATGAAGTCTTTGTCCCAATCACAGACCACACATCACCTTCACACAGCATGAAAACATGTACAGGATTTTCCATTCTCACAGGAGGGTCAAGGGGTTTTGGGACTATCTCCCAGAAGAGAGAGTCCACTGAAATCACTAGGAACTACATTAGAACTCATCAGGGTTTCTGCTGACATGGTTTAGAGCTCCTCTAACAGAACAGATTTAGATGAGAAGCAGCCACAGCCACATGTTGGAGTCCTGACTGACTCAGGTTTGCTGCAGAACCATGAAATGGAAGCAAACAGAAGACAGCAATAATTCCTTACACTGCCGATTCCTCTGCTTACTGCTCTGACCAACACACACTGGGGACTTTAAAGCAACACCAATAGCCACTTAAAACATACTTAAACTCCTCCACTGACCAGTGAGTGTTTTTAATATACATAGTACATATGGTCATAGTCAGCAATCAAACAGGACCACCTGCATTCTGTAGGTTACCAGGCTGGCCACAGCATTGTTAAAAGAAAGCCACAGGATGAAAGTGTCAAGACTAGGAGTAGAAAAGCTGGCCTCAGTTAATGGTGAGAGATGATCTGGGCATGCCGTGTGTGTTTGTAAACCTCAGTGGAAATCATCCACTAAGTTATCGGGCCACCACATCTTCACTTGCTCATTCCCTCATTCTACATTGCCTAAAGATTAGATTAGGATCTCAGTACTGCACTGTTCCCGCAGTGTGTAATGCAGCTCCTCTTAAAGTCTCAACCGAGGCCAGTAGATAGGGTGCTATAGCTCTTCTCAGAGTGGCTCTTCTCAGCAGATCTATGACCAAGACTACAAGCAAGAATACAGATTCCTGCCTTCTCCTGAAAGAAGGGAGATTTAGATTGAAAATTAGAAGGAAATTCTTTACCCCGAGGGTGGTGAGACACTGGAACAGGTTGCCCAAGGGGGTTGTGGATGCTCCATCTCTAAAAGTGTTCAAGGCCAGGCTGGATGGGGCCTTGAGTGACCTAATCTAGTGGGAGGTGTCCCAGTACACTGTAGGGTGGTTAGAACTAGATGATACATGAGGTCCCTTCCAACCCAAATCATTCTATGATTCCATGAAGTAGGCAGCTATGTCTCTGGTGCAGGTTAGTGATCTCTATGTAAAACCATGTTCTACTACACAATAGGTACCCATCTGTAAAAGCTTTCTAGGATTATTATCAGGAATGAGAAACAACATATAAAGGCCAGAGCCAAACTGAGCAGCCACAACTATTGCCAATAAAACCAAGCAATACTCACCTCACTGCTCATCGCCTAATAGCACAGATCAGTCAAACTGCACAAAGGGTAGCAAGCCTCACCCAAGTGGTAAAACAAAGTCCACTGTCTGATGAATTTCTCATTGGGACTTCCCTCACTGTGTTACCACGGGATTGGAATCAGTAGGAAAGCCTAGCTAATTTAACGCACTAATACCAGAATATAAAATATGACTCATCTGCAAGGTTAAGAGCAACATTTCTCCATGGAACTCTTCTGTCTTCATGAAATAGTGACAGGCATTCAGAATCTGTCAGTATATGCATATAGAGGGACTCATAAAAGAGTTATCCATATGTATATTCTCAATGCTCCTTTTTTGGTTGCAGGCACATCTGAAGGCTGCAGTTAGGGTTATATACCTGTTGTGCAAGGCACCATTAAAACAGGTATATGAAAATAAAGTCTGGCCCAGAGATGTCATGATTTTAGGACATGAAAGCGATGAGCAAGTAGACAGAAGAGCAACAATAGAAGAAAACACCCACAGTTACACAAGTAACCTGTGCTGGACTTCTTTCATTAGATATGTTAATTCAACATTTGGTTTTGTTTTGGGTTTGTTCTTTT
Organism: Brachypteracias leptosomus; assembly: GCA_013401335.1. Taxonomy (NCBI): domain Eukaryota; kingdom Metazoa; phylum Chordata; class Aves; order Coraciiformes; family Brachypteraciidae; genus Brachypteracias; species Brachypteracias leptosomus. Next base: position 42,413 of record VYZX01033502.1, read on the forward strand.
TTTAAAATTTATTTTTGTTTCTACAAATTCAACCCCATAGTTTATAGCACATGAGAATGAGGGAAGTGCCACAACCAGGCATACCATTTACAACTCAAGTTAATTTTAGCATGCAAGTGCAGAGGTTTCAGGTGTCAATACAAGATGCTCTTCAAGTCCTACTACAGGATGTATGGGTAAAAATTTCCACAATGTTTTGCTGGAGAAAAACCTATACCATTTAGCATAATTTTAAAAAAAGGCTTCATGTCCTTGACAGGATGCTCATACTGCCAATGACTGAGCTAAGTATCATAGAATCATAGAATATGTTGGGTTGGAAGGGACCTTTAAAGATCATCTAGTCCACCTGCCATACAGTGAGCAAGGACATCTTCAACTAGATCAAGTTGCTCAAAGCACCATCCAACCAGACCTGGAATGCTTCCAGGGATAGGGCTTCTACCACCTCAAAAACCCTAAACAAAACAGAACCGAAGTCTCACAAACAAAACCGTACACCCAAACCACATTAAAAAATGGCACTACTACTGCTCCTGGCTCTCTTAATCCTCTTTTCAGCCACTGATTAAACCCCACCTACTTAAAACAAACTCTCCAAAAGTGCAAAAAAATTACAGCTCTTAATTAAGCAAGCCCTGCCTCAGCAGAGAGCACCTGCAAGCTTTACTGTGTAACTGACACCCTGAAAAAGAGGGAGCAGATTGATCCTGACAAATTTCACAGGCTAAGTACCACCAGCATACTAAATGTACATCCAAATAAGCTAGCCAAAAAAACCTAGCAGTTCTGGGTTCTCCCTATAGTGATTAGAGGATTACAAAAACAAAAAGATATCCTTCCTGTCTGAACACTTCTAAAATATCATCATAATCTCACATTTTTGAGGGACCATCATTGCCTGTTTTTTCACCTACTGAGTGACAAGATGCGTCACCCCTCGCTTTCCCTCCTCCCACTAGAAGTGGTAATGCTAATGCAATTAAGTGCTTAGTGAATCTATTCCTATACAGGCAGGGATATCTGAATATCCTCAGCACAGCACTGTATGTATTTGTCTCCTAAGTCAAGCATGCAATGATGTGTTTAACAGAACCATTACTGTCCTACAACCCTGCCAACACAGTAGAGCAATCAGACCAGTGATCCAATGTCAGTGATAAAAATCACTGGATAATTTGTCCTGTTAAATTATTATTGCCTTCCTCCTTTCTCTTGATCTTCTTATGATATTTTAATAAAAACATACAGAAAAACTTCACATCTGTCACTGAATCTCAAGCCAATTCTATGGTGAAGTGCAGCTGCTTACCACTATGGGACAACCTTGTGTTAATGACACAGCAGAGGGAAGGTTTGGGGTACTCAGGGGTTAAATACAATGTTTATCTAAGAAATATAAAAACCAGAAGCAATCTGAAATGAACCAAGGATGACATAAAAACCTAGGTCTAGGCATCTAAGAGGTTGAAGTTGTGACCCCAGCCCATCAGTAACACTCACCAGTCCGTTGGATTGCCACACTTGCTATCTCCACGCTCTTCTCCTGAATCTTCTGCCACGAGCTATCTGCCCCTCTCACCCACTCACTTACAAGACACTTGTAGGCACCTCCATCCACCGACAAGGCCTGGGATACAGATAACCGATACGTGTCATTCGCTCCTGTGTCCAAGCGGATATCTCCATTACGATAGCGCTCTTCATAGCCATGACCCGGCTGGAGTTTGCCCTCGTGAGTCAAAGAAAGGATGTCCCGCCAATTCGATCCACTTTTGATTTGCCAAGTCACATGCAGGTGTGTGTGCTCCGGTGAGGTGGTAATTGCTGAGCAACGCAACTTGAAGGAGTCACCCTCAGACAGCCTGAGAGACATTGAGGAACGTGCTTTTGAACCACTCACTGATAAGCCATCAGAAATCACTATTTAAAAAAAAAAAAAGAGACCAAAAGACACAAGCATCATAAAACAGGAGCAAGAAGAGAACACTCACACTGACCTGTTTAGACATGAGGGAGTTAAACTACCACAGGACAACATCTGGCCAACCATTCCTCCCTCCACACAAATACATTCCAGGAACAAGGAAATTCAGCTGAAAATCCATTAAAGGAGATGCTTCAATTTAAACAAGCCAAGCATTCAAATACATTTATCCATCCCCTTGGTTGAGTTTCTCATCCAAACATCACCATTCTGACTATTCCCACCCAGAACCATCTTGATTTTCATGGGAGTAAAAGATAACAGTCTTGGAAAAAATAGTCTCCCAAGTTATTACTGAAGAACCCTAAGTGAGACCAGGCATGACTGCACTATCATCATGCTAAAGGGGAAAAGGAAGATTACTTCCTTCATATAGAGAGATCCCTAAATGACACTACAAATAAGACACAGAAGACAGGCTGTGTCTTTTACCTGAAGTTAGCCTCTCTACCCAGAGGCTTCGGGACATTAAATGTCTGCAGACATCTTCAGAATAAACACTACTTAGTTTTCCCATTTTTGTTTACATATTTACTACACAGGAAAAAGGAAAGTGGTGTTTATAGTAAACAGCCTCTCTTCACTTCACCTCACTTGCCTTTGCTATCATACATCCCAATTTTCAATTTTGGCTTTAGGAGAATGAAAAAGGAACAAGGACAAGAAAAAGAAAAAAAAAATCACAATGCTCATAAGCAACAGAAATTCAACATTCTTAGTGTACATCTATAATCAATATCAAAAACAAATTTAGAGCACACCTCACTCTTCAGAAATACCTTTCACTTGGACCTCTGCATCATAATTTCCCTGAACGGTGGCATCAGTGCTGGGCGTGGAACATTTGTATCTCCCTTGGTCAGTTGGCTGTATATTTCTAATGACAAGTTCCACAGCATTGTTGCTGCTCCGTCTCAGTTTGATATCCCCTTGGCTCACACGTTTTTGGTACTCCTCAGAGGTGAATGTAGAATCCCAAGTACTCACTATCCGCACAAAGTCAGTCTCCTGAGAGAACTCCCAGTCAAAGTTCTGTTCACTGGGTCCATCATAGTCAGTAACAGTGCAAGGGATCACCACTTCTGTGCCCATGACTCGAATAAGAGGACCTTTGGGCACCCTCACAACACGCCCTCTGCAGAAAGCTAGGCGGAAGAATAAAGAAACAGAGAACACACAGTTAAAGGAATCACCAGGATAGACTTTGACAAAAAAAAAGTTAAATAGAATAAGGTTGGGCACCTCACTCTGTAGAAAGGTAGAACTAGTAAGAGCAGTATTTCCCATTAACATTTAATCTCACTGGAGCAAGAGCCCCTAAATATACCATTCTTGGTGTGGGCAATCTTTCTGTCATTGCTTATTTAGTAACACATAAGGTAACAAAATACTGAATGAGAGAAAACTGTGAGGGGGGGGGGGGAAAACAGCGAAAAAAAAATAACCACCACAGGCGAGACCTAGCCATGACCCAATGGGTAGAAGTTTCTCTACTACAAGCTAAGTGCTATGTAAGGTAGTGGTTTTCATTACTACAGTGAGGGCATAATCTAATCAAGCATTTTTATAAGTCTTCTGCTGGCATCAGTAGAGGGTTCAAAGTAGGAAACAAACTCACCCCCAGCTTGAGGGCTGGAAGACTGGTGAGCTGACGTTCTCAAAAAACTAGCATAGTCACTTCTGCCCCAAAGGGTCATGGATTCTCTAACACAGGTGAGCTTCCTTGCCTTCCCAATTGATTTCAATTAAGAATTTATTTCAATGGACATAGTTTGCTTGAACAGATTTCTGCAACCACACCTGTTTCTAGAACACTCTTGGTGGAAGTCCCAGAACATGGGAGCATGAGCAGAGTGGGCTCCCTCCAGAGCAGAGGAATGCAGAGCATTCAGACTGTTTTCTGGGACTGTCTCACTAGAAGGACAGAACAGCAGCAGCAGTTCTCTGCAGAAGGCTGGCAAAGCAGTACGTTATGCTCCAGGCAAAAGTGTAAAACACTTAAAGTAGGCAGAGGACCCGGCAAAGATGCAGCAGGAGACTCTTCTGGTTGATTTGGCTCTGTAGTCCAAAGAATAATGCCAGCAGCTGCACATGGATTTTTGTCAGGTTCTTACTTCCCAGAAGAGTAAACTGCTTTGATTCATAGATCCAACCAGAGAAATCTTTTCAGAAAGAGAGGGGTACAACCTAAACTTAGTCTCCAAACATGAACAGCTTACTGCATCCCAGCAGCTCCATATCCACAGCAAAATATTTTAGCAGCTGGGTAGAATCGAAGAAACCAGAACACTGAAGGAGAGATCTTGCTAAAACCAAGTAGATAACCGTAACAACATCAAAAGCAGGAAAGGCTGATCTGAGATACCACAGAAGCAAAGTCAAATTTAAGCAACCAACCTCCCCAATACACAAAGTTCAGCAACTCACAACTGCTCCAATTCACCAGCTACACCGAAAGCCACCAGCTAGTGGCATGAACACCAACATACCTGCTGAGCCTTCCCCTCCTATCACTCTGTATGTATGTCTTCTTGCTGTAAATTAAGACCCCACTTGCTGGCTTAGAACCATCATGCCAACAAGTATCCAAGTGTGGGCAAAGAAGTTAGTATTATGAAGAGAAACCACCAGAGCAGCATGCAGAAGGATGTTTTAAAGAATCAAGATTTCTGTGGGCATTCAAAAACTACACAAGCAGCTGTACACACTGAGCATAACTACAAGAGAAAAAGCGTATTTTTATGCCCAGTTACAGTTCAGCAAACAGTTGAACCAATGACTGACACTGTCTCTACCTCCCTGGTTCCTAACTCCCAGCATGCTCTTGGTGCTGCAGGCTGTTCACATGTACAGGCTCAGCCATAACAGCCCAATTTCCTCATTGCCATGACCTTCTGTATTCAACATCAGTACTTCATTAAACTTATTTGTAATGCAAACTGGGGTTAATCTCTTACCCCTTATATCCCTCCCAGAAGACAGTTATTATGTACCTGATCAAGTGATTGACTAGTTCTAATAAAGAAGCTGGACTTTTCTCCACCATTCATGTGTGAATCAGAGAAAAACCTCCACTGTCTATGCATTGTTCCACAACCAGAAGTCTTTAGGTACATGTCTCTAAAGACATCACTGATAAAGGAAAAAAAAAAACAACCAAAAAATAAGCAAGCTGCAGGGCTCTGACATATTTCGTCACTAGGTTTTAAGTTGTAGCCCCATTCAATCCTTCAACTTATCCTCTTAGAGGAGGCGGTAACAGCAGCAGGTAAGCTTAAAGCACTGCCTGACAGCCACACCAGCTTCCAGGAGACCGCTGTGAGAAGTCAGCTCAGGACCCTGACTGAGGACACTCCTCAAACTCTGACGTCTCTCTAGAAAATACTCTCCTGTGACACTAACATGCAGAACAATGTTGTCTGCTTGCTTGTCTTCAGCTGTAGACCCACATACTACACACTGCACTAATCCAATCTGGAGGTGACAAAGGCATGACTAATGTGGCAACCGCTTCACATTTGTGTTTGAGATTAGCACCCACAGCTCAGTTTCTCTTCTCCCAAGGTCACGAAAGACCTCTTGACACTAAATGAAGGTAGGGAGTGATTAGCACCTTCTTAAAAGAAGGCAGGCCAAAGGGAAAGATAGGGGCACAGAGACTCCTCAACAGATCTGAGTGCACTGCCATAAAGCAATGACTATCCCCCTCCTCACAGCATTTCCAGTTCAACACAAAGTTGGAAGGCAGTGGAACAGGCTGCAGGAGAGAAGAGGGACAGCCTGTAACAGTTACAATTTGATACTTTACAAACAACAGATGTTACTGCTAAGATAAATTGGATTCTCAATCTCAAAAGGCAGGAGCACACACAGACAGCATCACAAGGTAAGAGAATGAGAACTTACTCCAGAGCCTGTGCTGTGCCCTGCCCACAGGTAAGGAGAGGCTTGCACAGGGCAGACATTCCAAGGGTGAGCTGCACTTCTAGGTGACACAGGAGGCTCAGTATCTAGCAAGCTGTGAATCCAGAGTTCTGCCTTTTGTCCTGCAGCACTCAACAGCAAGAGTATCCCTACCTGCTAAACAAGGTGTTATGTTCTTTGCTGTGCTTTAGGGATTAACATTTCATGTAGCTGTAGCAGAAGGCACAGAGCTACAGACACTGATCTCAGCAAGACGAGAGTTCCATTTTACTCTGGCAGATAAATAAGGAGTCTTTACAAATATCTTATTCTTGCAGTGTCCGTTGTTATTCACATATCCCCTCAATCTTCCCAGAGCAATCGAAGCTCAGTTTTCACGATACAAGAGCTTCAAACTCTGTAAATTTGTTGGAAACATTTATTTTCCATGACACCTAATATATTTCACTGTTAATATAAGGTGACACATTCTTAATGAATTCACTTGAATTCCATTTAACTGTAGAAACAGATGGAGCAGGACAGAACAGTACATACACTAGTGACAGAAAACAACAGAACTTTGACAATTCAGTATTTTTCAGTATCACTGAGACCATCAAAGATGTGTATTTAGTAGGAACTCAATAACTGGCTCTGTATCATAAACTGCAGTGCTAGACATCAAACCTTCGTGAGTACAAGATTAATTGCCTAAACACAAAACTTTATTTCTACAGAGTTACCAGACTGCCAGATGGAATTGCAAGGACCCATTTTCCAAAACAAAAGGTAATGGAGCCCCTCTAAGGAGGCCAGCACACAAACACAGAGGATGGGACTTGTTCCTTGGGCTCATCACACAGATGACAGGACTACCAGGCAACACTGGTGCTTTTGGAGGGCTGAGCCAGAAACATCCAAAAGATAAGGCAACCACAGAGCTTTCATGTCTGTTTGTCAAGCACTTGATTAGAGAATTCTCCCAAGGGAACACATGAAATACTCCACCAGGAACACAGTAAAGTGTGGCTCAACATTCAAATGTAGAATAATAAACTGGGGCCTGCCATATTAATAATACATAGGCAAGATAGTCCAGACATAGCCTAGGCAGTTTTGAGCTAGTGTTTGTTCTCTAGCAATAGTGAATGAAGTACTTAATTTGTCCCATCACCTATATGCACCATCTCATTGCTGTTATTAAATGAAATCTTTTCAAAGAGGGGAACAAGGAAAGCAGATGACTGAATAGATAGGTTGTGAAGTCAATCCAAGTACATTAAATAACAACCTGTCATTTCTAGAATAACCAAGAAAACAAGGCAGCAAAATTGTGCAGGGTCTGTGGAGCAGGTGGTCTGTTTAAACTCTCAACAAGCTACACAACTCATCAAGGAAAGGGCTGGTGAGGATTTCCTCTTGCTTTAGGGACATTGCTATAGATGAAGCTTCTAGAACACTTACCTCATCTTCACACAGGTTTTATATCTACATATCATTTATGAAAGAACAAGATGAGAAGTAATTTGTGGAGTCACCTACAAGGCTGGGAAGGTATTATCATTGCAAAGAACACAATTCTGCTTCAGCACTCTCTTACACAAGGTGCTACCTCCAGCCTGCACTAGACAGCTCTATCTAATAAGAAAACATGTTCTCTTAGCAGCCTAGAGAAGGAGGTTGACTCTCTACGTCCGCCAGCCAAAGGAAAATGCAATGTGACATGCAGTAGGAAGCCAATTAAAGTCAAAAAAGTAAGAGCTGAAGAATAAGTAAATTGTCTCAGACTAAGCACTTGAGCCTCTGCATCAGACTTAGAACACACCGTCCAGCTCCTCAACCAAGGCAGTCACAGGAGACATAGAGACAACTTTGCTGATGCCTTTCATCTCAAAAGAGCTTTCTGAAGAAAAAGTTGTTTCATTTGCCAACTAAACATTACCATGTCTGAGAAGGAAATACAGCAGGCCCCTTCAAATTCACAATAATTTATGACAGGAAAAAAATAGCGCAGCCAACTTTGCAAATGGTGGTAATGATTTTCCCCCCCTGAACTCCTCTATTTTCAAGCTAGACACCACTTTGCTGGAGCATTGTGTAAATGAGGCAGTTGAGCACGGACAGCCTTTCTTGTGCCACACTGGAGAATGGTTTCCCCACCACTAAAGCTGTGCACTCTGCCTTCTATTTCTAGCAAAATCTCAAATCTCCCATTTCCATACTGCACTGTTTGCCTACAGTGTTTGTGATACATGAAGCATTTTACGAAATGGAAAAAAAAAAAATAATTATATCTGCTTCTTTTTTTTTTCCCACCAAAGAGACGCATCCACACAAATCCTCTTCCTCCCTTTTGAAAGCAGACTGATCGGGCTCCTGCTGAGAGGCATTCAGTGACTTTCCCTAGCAAGGAGGCAGGTGAAGGGACACAGCAACCACACATTCACAGGCTCTTCTCTAGGGAAGGAGAACCAGAGCACATCAGCAAGGGAGATCATAATCCTTATCTCCAATCTTCCCCTTTCCCCCTTGCCTCTCCTCCCAATTATCATCAGGCAGCTCCACACTCCACATCAGCAATGTCATCAGTGACTATCTGGGAGAGAAACAACAAGTTATAACAAACACGCCTACAATGTTTGAAAACCTTTCAACACTGTTCACACAATTTATTTTTATATTTTAATATACAACATAGTTTTTCTAGAAGTGGCACATTTACACAAATAGCATGTTGCTCTGGGATTCCCCCTCCCTTTTAAAATGCAATCAATTAAATTTTCTATCCTACACCATATATATGGGAGGAAAAGAATGAAAGGAATTTCTTTAAGTACCAAAAGTGCAGCTAATTATTGAAGTTTCATTACTGGTCTCAAAAAGAAAAAAAAAAAAAATCTAAAGAGAAAAGGAATAAAAATCTAAATAAATGAGATGTCTTACCATTCCTGCTTAACGCACATTATACTCTTCTTTCCAGTGCAGACAAACACACAGTAGGGGTTGGGATCTATGCTAAATAAAGCGGTAGGCTCTTGCTACTCTTTTCAAATTACAAAATTTCATTGCCGTCATCAGCAGAACCAACCTGCACCTTAAAACCAGATAGCCTGCATAGGGAGGGAACAAGAGGCTGCTTTAAAAGAGGCCAAATTTGATTCCTTATATTGAAGCTGCCATCACCACAGTAGCCCAGAATCATTTGAAGTATGCAGGGCTCCCTCCCTGCCTTGCAATCCAACAGCACTGTTACACCTCCCTGACTGCAATACTCCCCACCTAAAAAAGGATGGATAGATTTTTATGGCCTGAAAGATCTGCAGCATATCATCTGAAGATATCAGAGGAGAGCAAATGAAAGAGTTCATGAGAGAGACATTTACATTGTTCTTTCCCAGGTGGCTAGAATTCTTTTTTTAGATAATGTAGAGCTCTTATCAAAAGGAATTAGCCTGGGTGTAATTGCTTAAAACCCATTATCTCTATCAGGATGAAGAAATGCATACTGCATCTTAAGTGAAGCCTCAGAAATGCTACCAAACTTCAAGGCTGCTGGATTGCTCTAATCTCCATGCCATCCGAGATATCAGAAAAGCCGCATCTCCAGCACCGGGTGAAAAAGCAAATACCTTCCCAGTTGGACTCCATCTATACCATGAGGATTAAGATTCCCACGAAAGGATTACATCAACATATTTTGCAGCACAGTAACAACCTGCTGTCTTTCCCATTCACTCCCCTCACTCACCACCCCCAAGAAAAGGGATTACAAATGCACCTAAGCAAACCAGAAGGCTTTTGCTAGGACACAGTTCTTAGTTATGGTAGAATCAAAGGATAGTTTGGGTTGGAGAAGACCTTCAAAGATCATCTAGTTCCAACCCCCTGCCAAGGGCAAGGACATCTTCCACTAGATCAGGTTGCTCAAAGCCCCAGCCAGCGTGAACTTGAACACTTCCAATGATAAGGACAGCCTCTCTGGGCAACCTGTTCCAGTGTGTCACCACCTTCATCATAGAGTGCTTCTCCCTTATGTCCAATCTAAACCTACTCTCTTTCAGTTTAAAACCATTACCCCTTGTCCTATCACCACATGCCTTGGTAAAAAGTCTCTCTCCATCTTTCTTATAAGCCCCCTCTAAGTATTAAAAGGCTGCCGCATGGTCTCCCCAGAGCCTTCTCTTCTCCATGCTGAACACCACCAACACTCTCAGCATTTCTTCCCCGAAGAGGTGCTCTGGACCTGCTCCAACAGGTCCATGTATTTCTTGTGCTGAGGATCCCAGAGCCGGACACAGTACTCTGGGTGGGGTCTCACCAGAGCAGAGCAGCACAGCAGAATCTCCTCTCTCAACCTCCTGACCACACTTCTTTTGATGCAGGCCAGGATACAGTTGGCCTTCTGGACTGTGAGCACACATTGGTGGTTCATGTCCAGCTTTTCACCCACCAGTACCCCCAAGTCCTTCTCCACAGGGCTGCTCTCAATCCATTCATCCCCCAGTCTGTACTGATAGCAGGGATTGCTCCAACCCAAGCATAGGACCTTGCGCTTGGCCTTACTGAACCTCATGAGGTTCATATTGGCCCTCTCCTCAAGCCTGTCGGGGTACCCCTGGATGGCATCCTGTCCTTCTAGCAAATCAATCACACCACTCAGCTTGATGTTGCCCACAAACTTGCTGATGCTGCTCTCAGTCCCAACTGTCTATGTCATTAATGAAGATATTGAACAGTATCTGTCTTAATATAGACCCTTGAGGGACATCACTTGTTACTGATGTCCATTTGGACACTGAGCCATTGACTGCAACTCTCTGGATGTGGCCATCCAGCCAATTCCATATCCATTGAATAGTCCATGCATCAAACCCATATTTCTCCAATATAGAGACAAGGATGTTGTGTGTCAAAGGCCTAACAGAGGTCAAGGTAGGTGTGATCAGTTGCTCTTCCCCTTATCTGCCAATCCAGTCACTCCATCATAGAAGGCCACCAGATTAGTCAAGCAGGTAAATTACACTATGATGCATCTTTCCATTTCCAGGAGTCCTTCTGCAGAGCTGTTAGATGTTTGCTGCTTTATATGGCAAGTTACTTGAGCTCTGCCATCAATGGAGAGAAGCTCACTGAAAAACTTCTCTTCCTCAGCTTTATATAGTTACAGCCTACAGAGAAAGCCACCTGAGCTCAGCAGAAAAACTAAATAAGATTTTCCATGCTTCTCCCTCACCTCTAAAAAAAAATAAAAAAATTTAAAAAATAACTTCCCAAAAATCCCACCCACAAAAACACCTCACCACTCTTACTCTAAATACACAAAACACACCAGTACAATAGGCCAGATGATCATCCAGAGAGTCAGACCTGATCTGTTCTGCCCAACACAAGTGTCTGGATGACCTTACTTTGGATAAAGCCATAGTAATTGGCAAGTTCAGATCTGGAAACAGCACTCAGAAGGCCTTATTATCTAAAAAGACAAGGACAGTAACACTACAATATGTCACCATATAAAATACACTGGATCACTACAAATAGTCAGATGATCACTGCCCAAAGAGATCTCTTCTGGAAAAATTTTACTGAACTGTCTCACAAGAAGGAAAGCCTCCTTCCTCTGCCATGTGTCTCTGCTAAGGCAACTGTAACAGGCAGAACTGCCTCTCTTGCTATCTCTTGGGCTATCAAGAATAAAGCACTGGTTCAACTCCACCCTTTTGAAGACCAGCTGACTGGCATCTCTTTCACCCAAGCACACAACTCAACTCAATTTTCTGCCAAACTGAGCCACAGGAATTTGTCATAAGCACTTCTGTGAATTCTTGCTGGTACAATACAAGGAGAAGAGACCAGTAAGCTACAGTGAAAGCTTGTAAGGCAGAAACCAGGATGCATATGCAGTACTAGTTGGAGTTTAAAACACTTGCTGGCTGCTGACAAGAGAGATCTCCCTGTGCGCCACTGCTTCCCAGTCACAGGGAGAGGTATGCTACTGGGAAGAAGAGCAAGGCATACAACAGGTAGAGGGGAAAGGAGAAGCCACATAAGCCTTTCCCAGCTGTGCAAAGCAAGTGGCTGGTCTGTCAAAAAGTGCAGCCCTTGGCCAGCAAAAAACTGTGTCAACACTGGTCCAAACAGAACAAATGTCTAACAGGCAGTGATAATACTAAAGATTGTGTTTTAGATTCCTCTGGATGTCAAGTAGCTCTATCACATATGATCTCTATTTCCTTTCCCTACCTCTGACTGACAGTTGAAGACAAAAGGCTGTATCTAAAGAACTACTTTTGGTAAGTCTCCAAAATGCAGCTGGGAGGAAACGTAAAGGAGAGAAAAAAAAAAAAACCCACAACAATGAAATGCAAACGTCAACACGCTGCTTCTTCCTGAGTCTCACCTGAAATACCTGTCCCTGCTAATGATATCTATTTACTTTCCTCCAGTCTCACAGGACTCCTTTTTCACCTTACTCTGCCAGAGCAGCCTGTTTAGGTTACCTGGTGACATCTGACCCAAAAAGTCCAGGGACTCTGGAAGTGGTATTTAGACTGCCACAGAAGACAGGTGATTTTCTATTGTTCTGCCTCAGAAGCAATTTGTGTTGCCAGAGGAGAGGTTCAATATGTTACATTCTAAGGAAAACAGTTGACAAAGCACTTAAAGCCCACAACTCATGCTGAAGAGATAGCACAGTTGGAAGCAGGGCTGAAAATAATTTCAGTAATGCTGTATCTAATGTATCTTCATATTTTCTTTACTGGGGAGGAAGAACACAGGTTAAAACCTGCAATACTAATTTCAGCTCAAGAGGAGTGCATACATTTACCAGTATTTTAAAAAAGTTCTCAAACTGGAATATGCAGAATTAAAATCAGTGCTGTTCTGCAACATCATTAACTTGCATTTATCTGTTATCATAAATCTTTCCCAAAGCAGTTGGAACTGAGCAGAGCAGTCCAAATCCATTTGCTCTATACTGCAGTTTCCTCTGGGCAGAGACCAACCATTTTCTTTGTTTTATGTGGAATGAATGCAGCACACCACTTAGGTTAAACTGAGCTTTCTTCGGATTTAGCTGGAGAAAACAACCAGACTAGAGTAGATCATTTCTAAATCTGCATCGACATTAATTAAAATCATACACTGTGTGAAAACCCATGACAAGACAAAAAAATATCCAAATCCCAGAAAAGATCATGTTAAACTATAAAAGCTAATACTTTTTCCAACCAGCATGACTTTAAAAAAGACAAGGCATCTAGCAAAGCTGAGGAAGCTGAAAAGCTAGGAAAAAGTATTTTTGTCAAAAGACTTCCTTTAAAATTGCACATATAGCAATATCCATGTGTTTCACAAATTATAATTTCATAAATTATACATTTTTTAAAGGAGATCCCAGAATGCTGTCTCCTCCCCTCTACCAAAAACAATTTTCATTATTATCATCCACTTTTCCTTCCAGAGCAGAAGGGATTGATTTTTATTGGTATGATGTAATCATTTTTCCAAGTTATCTTTACTGTTAGATAACATTCAAAAACACTCAAAATGCTTTCAAATATAAGAAGTGCTGAATCCAACATAAAGTCTTTTACTTTTCAATGACAATTACACTAAAAAAAAAAACAACAAACAAAACCCCGATCAACAGCTGTTTGGATTTTTTTGGATGGTGTTGGGGGGTTTGAGTTTACAGGAGGGTCGAGGGAGGTTTATGGGGGGTTTTGTTGTTGCTGGTTCTGGGGTTGGGTTTTTTTACTTGCTTAAATTTGGTGGCACTCATTCACCACAATTTAACCCAACACCCTATCCATACCAGACAAAGTCCTGTCTAAAGCCAAGTTAAATCTAAAGGGGATTGGAAGATGAGATTAAATAAAACACATGCTTTCATAATCCAAATATTATTAAACTTAACCTCCACTTCCCCAAAAATTGTTTTGGGGGATCATTTCAAATCTCAGTGTGGAGAGACTAGTTTCCCAGCAAACATTCCAATGGATGAGCAAAGGCATCACACAGGCTTCAACAAAACCAGCAACAGAGCAAAGCCTGATTACAGAAGTCAGCAGCCACAACGCTGAACAACCCAACACACACATTAGGCTCTTGGACTCTCTGGTTGAGATCCTGAAGGGCAGCTTCACTCTGTTTGCATCTGCTGTTGTTAGAGATTAAGGAAGGAGGTGGCTGGGCAGCAAAGCTGCTCAAACTGCTGAACAAGGCAGCATATGGCACTAATCTACCTTGGCTCCATGCTTAATGATTGATTTGCAGCCATAGGAGCCAGTGAAGGGATGCATCTTCGTATAAAGTAATCCTTTTCATCTGTAATTTAATTATCTAATGGTCCCATCTTCAGTAGAAATAATCTCCAAGCAAGAGGCCACATTAAAAATGCCAACAACAGATGCACACAGAGTGGGTGTTATGGCATGGGAATGAGTGCCTGTGCCTCACCAGCACTTGCAGGTAAGTGCAGTAGCACAGCTACTGCCAGCTCTTTTGCTGCAGAAGATGTACTTGGACAGATTAACCAACTAGATCAAACTCACATAGTACAACAGGAGCCATTAGGAACAGATCACAGGCATTCCTGGTTTCAGGCTTAGCACTCATTTCACTGCATCACACACTGTTTCTTTAGATAAAGGTGAAAACAGAAAGATACACACAGCCAGGCAAAGACGACATAAGCAAATGCAAGACAGTCAGCTTGTGCACTATCAACTGGTGCCCTCATAGTCAGGAGTCCCCCACGAGGACTTCATTTAGGCACCTACATGACCTCTATATCCATACTGCTACCTGCAACCTGGAAAACCAGAGACCAATGTTTTCCAACTCCTTCTCTCAAAGCCCATAGATCCAATTAGCACTCAAAAGCCAATTTCAGGTCATGCAGAGCAATACTGTTTAGTATGCTAATCTCTATAGAGCCTGCATATTAGGAGCACAGATATTTTTCTCCTAGACAAGAAAGAATTGTACACATGTGTGCACACAGTATGATTTAAGAGACATCAGGGCTTTTCCTCCTTTAATACATGATTTACATAACTAATTCTGTAATTGAGAACAGGACTGCAAGGTATTTACAGTACTTGTTGCTGCTGAGCTTTTACTATTTGCTATGGTACTGATGATGAAGAACTCTCCTGCCCCAGAAAAGGCAGTTTGTCTGGTCTTTGACATAAAAAAAGAGGACACATGAAATTACCCCTGTTTCAGGAAGAGACATTTTTCATTATAGTATTGTTTCCCTCTTGCAAAGGAGAGGGTCAATGGTTCAGAGGAGGCAAAAGAAAGAAAGATTTCCAGATAAGAAAAAGATGAGAGGTCAGGGACATAAATCAACATCTAGAAGGCACACAACGATTCTGGTCAAGGTCTTTAAGAGGGGCTGTGTAGCCCCCCCATGGACCATTAAATAAAATTATCCCCAGATGGGTCTGCAAAACAGCTGGCTTTAAAAAGTGCCATGCCACAGAACTCTTCATTATTTGAAAGAGACAAACACAGACAGTTTTGGAAACACAGGGAAAAGCTTCATAAACAACATTCAAATCAATCTGGTTGGCTGCATTAAGAGATCTGAAAATTGAGAATAAGGTATTGGATGAGTAGATGGAACTCAAGATGGCCTGGTTTATTTACTTCACTAATATTTAAACAGCAAAAAAGCTTATCCTTCATCACATAGAAATTTAAGACTAGCACAACTGTCTACATTAGACACTTGAACAATTCAAAAGGAGAAAAGGCTGTAAAGGGCAGACCGTGCTGAAGCCCCTGGATTCACAGTATGCATGGCTGGGGGGTTGCACTGAACTAGGTTCAGTGCCATAGGCCAAAGACCCAAGGGCACCTGAAGCACAGCAGATACACTCCTGGAGTGATACTTCTGGTTCAGTTACATCCAAAGGAATCCTAATCGCACACTCAGATTGCTTCCCACTAAAAAGCAATACGCAGAAAGTGGGACAGTTAGGAGATTCACCTCAGATTTTCAGTCCTCACCCCAACTAAAATGGTAATGAAGATGCAGCCTGCGTGCTCCTAAAGGATACTTACAGGGCTATTCACATTCAACTTGAACTTCAATGTGGAAAAGAGAACTTCCCTAAATCATAAATGTGAACTAAGCCATGAACAAAAGTATGGCTAGGACATGAAATCTACCCACACTTCACAGTGTTGCTTATCCCTGCTCAACAAATTTAACAGCCAAAATTTTCAAAAAAAGCCTCTAAGAGTCAAAAAATTTGCTGGCATTCACTGCCTCTGAGAGCTTGAAGACAAATTAGCTGTGTAATTAGCTGTCCGTGCCCCTGAATTCTACCTCTGTTCTCACACATGGTATTGTATGCAGCTGCTGTTTAATTTCCTAGAAGATTAATTTTACTGGACAAAAAGAAGAGACTTTCTGGAATGAGTGGGCAGGTATGTGCACATGAGCAATGTGCAAGGGATTCAGAAACCAGCAGAGAGCTGAACTATCATGCAAGACACAAACCTGGTACAACCCCATTCCCAATTACCCTAGTCCTGGAAAGAAACAAACTCCTTTGTACTTGCACCTTCTAGAGCAAGCAGGAAAAAAAAGAAACACTCTAGTCTTGTGACCAAAGCTAACTAGTTCAACAAATGAAGAGGTTCCATTTTCAAAAAATCCTGAGCATTAATCTTTTGGGGAACCAAGTCTCTTTGTAAAGTTTCAGGCTCACAGACTCAAGCCTTTCATCACCTCTGAAAACCTTGCCCTGTATTCAATGCAGGTATTTTGTTATCTCTAGTAGCAGAATAGCAAGGCTCATCAATTCAGTACCTGGCTGAAGAAGTCCATCAATCTTCTCATGTTCCTCATCACAAATCAAAAGTGTTTTCTTCCTTTAGCTTGTATGTCAGCAAGTTTTCACTGTTACCTGTTTTGATTAACTTACAACATTTGCAGTAGTATCTATTCTTACCTCTACAACCAACATTAAATAACCTCCCTAGTAACACACAGAACTACAGAATGTCACACACATTTAAGATTTTGGAGAGAACTTTATGTGCCATTAGACATTTGAGAAAACCCACGTGTAGCCATGTAATGAAAGACTGCATCAAAACACATTACTACTTGGAGTCTTAGTAAAGTTTGGCATTCAACCATTAGCTACTAATTTTCAGGTAAGTATGCCTAAATACACATCTTAAAATATTTCCTGTTGTTCCCACTTTTAAGCAATGTATCTTGAAAGTATTTACTTTGTTGCTATCATGGCCATGCTGTGTATAGGAAAGTCAACACCACAGGTGATAAAAGTGAAAGGGAAAGTTAAGGATACAGTCAGAGACCAGCTAACGTACACCATCACCCAGAACATGTCAGAAAACAAAACTTAAGAGGCAGCCAAATGAAACACCCATGGGCCAAACTCTTGGAGGAAATATCCAAGGTTAAACATGAGGATACCACCTATAACTTAGGAAGTCTCCAAGCTAGAGATGATCATGAGATGATACACTAGTATAGTAACAGGGTGTGCTCACTCCTCCCTAGTCATCTGCTCTTGGCCACAGCCAGAGGCAAGACATGAGGCTGAATGGATCTTTGGTGTCAGCCTTCCCTCTCTTCCCACAGTGAGGAGAGAGACAAAAAAAGGAATGAAAAAAATCACAGATTTTTCAAGTAACTCTTAAAATTCAGAATAGAGGGAATCCTTCTGAGCATGAAACAAGAGAGGAAGGCAGGTAGAGAACCAACTTGACATCAAAATAGGAGGAGAATACAGGTTTTGAAAGATGCCCAGAGGGAAAATGCTTAATGGTTGCTTTTCTCCTCCAGTCTCCTTGCAGAGCTGTTCTAGGTTACACTATTTAATAAGACAACCTACATACAAAATAAGTAGCTGTTAGTATTTGAGTGAAACTTTAATATCCTGAAATTACTCAGTAACTAACACTTATAATCAGGTTACAATGAAACAGATAGCAGATGGCATTCACCCTAGGCATCCTCACATTTGCTACGCTGGGAAGAACAGTTATGCCCCATAGCACACTGTTAACAAAAGAACCTATAGCCAAACTTCATCCCAACAGAGGGCATGCCAGTCATTTTCTAGATCCTGAATTGGTACATGTATGTAGCATAAGAATTAAAGACAACACTCCAAGTTCCAAATACCGATTGCAAAAGCACTGCAGACTAAGTCTCAGAAGTTTCTACCAGCCACTGTATTAATGCAAAGAAATAGTTTTAACATCAACTGAAAAGAAATTACTTCTGTTGCAAACACAGCAGCTGTCTAACAGCATACAATACAGGGCAGCATAAGAAGTGGAAAGTACTCCATCAATTTGGTAAGTCTAGGGTATTAAAATTCACCTGTAAAGCTGTAGATGGACTTGACCACAGACACTAGAGTTAGCAGTCCACACTTTTAAACTAAGAGAAGATTCTTAGTAGTAACTTTTAAGTACCTTTGAGATTTCTAGCTGAACTGCTCTTTTCACTGGAGGGCGAATAGCCCTTGGGTAACAAAGGAGATGTGCCCAATGCAGAGGTAGAGCTTAATATTCCCCAGAAGTACTTCTGATTAGGCCCAGAAAGCTGTAGCATGAAACATTGCTGTCCACTGTGCAAAGCAACCCCGATTCCTTTATTGGAACATATCCTGGAAGCCACATCAAGTCAAGGAGATCTGTTCACCCAGTCTTAGCACCAGAGATAATATGAACTGACATTTCCTTCAGAATGCAAATACAAAATGCAGATCCATACATAAGGAAATGGGAAGAAAACAGAAATGTGAAATACATTTGTATCACACTGACCTACCCAAGAGGCGTTCATTGGGTGCTTAGGCCTTGAACTCAGGCTGCAAAAAATAGAACTGAAAGACTGATCTCACAAGCATTAACAAAAAAAGATAAGCAAGAAAGGCACTGAATGCTCTGCAATATCAGGAAATTCCCCTTGCTCTCATGCTATGTGATAACATCTGAAAAGATAGCATTGCTTGAAAACGTCAGTGTTATATCTAAGCCTCAGTGGGCAGAACAGGAGTTATGCCTTCATTAATACTCAGAAAGAGACACAGTGTACATGTAGTCAGATTTCTCAATGTATTGTTTAAAAATAAAGGAGTCTCAATTCTGCATCAAGCCATGTACAGTGTCACCAACGCCCAACAATTTAAGAACCATAACAAAAAGACTGACAAGCCCTTCCTACATAAATACCACAAAACTGTTTCTTTCTCTTAATTTCTTCAGCATTTGTAAACTTGTACTTTAAAGCTTCAAAGTACCGTTTATACTCCCTGTTCACTTTTTGTTTTATTACATCACAAAATCAGCTGGGTTTAGCTCTCTTCACAGAATCACACAGAATGGTCAGGGATTGGAAGGGACCTCAAAAGATCATCTAGTCCAATCCCCCTGCCGGAGCAGGAACACCTAGATGAGGTTACACAGGAACATGTCCAGACGGGTTTTGAATATCTCCAGAGAAGGAGACTCCACAACCTCCCTGGGCAGCCCATTCCAGTGTCCTGTTACCCTCACTGAGAAGAAGTTTCTTCTCATATTTAAGTGGAACCTCCTGTGTTCCAGTTTGTACCCGTTACCCCTTGTCTTATCATTGTTTGTCACCGAGAAGAGCCTGGCTCCATCTTCGTGACACTCCCCCTTTATATATTTATAAACATTAATGAGGTCTCCCCTTAGTCTCCTCTTCTGCAAGCTAAAGAGACCCAGCTCCCTCAGCCTTTCCTCATAAGGGAGATGCTCCACTCCCTTAATCATCTTTGTAGCCCTACGCTGGACTCTCTCCAGCAGTTCCCTGTCCTTCTTGAACTGAGGGGCCCAGAACTGGACACAATATTCCAGATGAGGTCTCACCAGGGCAGAGTAGAGGGGCAGGAGAACCTCTCTAGACCTACTAACCACCCCCCTTCTAATACACCCCAGGATGCCATTGGCCTTCTTGGCCACAAGGGCACAGTGCTGGCTCATGGTCATCCTGCTGTCCACCAGGACCCCCAGGTCCCTTTCCCCTACACTGCTCTCTAATAGGTCATTCCCCAATTTATACTGGAACCTGGGGTTGTTCCTGCCCAGATGCAGGACTCTGCACTTGCCCTTGTTATATTTCATTAAATTTTTCCCCGCCCAACTCTCCAGCCTGTCCAGGTCTCGCTGGATGGCAGCACAGCCCTCTGGTGTGTCAGCCACTCCTCCCAGATTGGTGTCATCAGAAAATTGTTGGTATGACAGTCCTAAATCATGTTAACAGCAGTATCCTGTAACAAAGTCTGTTTATTATTAGAGAGCAATCGGTACTATTACTGTTACAAGAAAGTAACAAAGTACCTAGAAGACACTTCTGCTGCTAGAAGACCTAAACAGAAGAAGGTGCATACAGCATTTACAGAGCTCTAGTTAACTATACAGCTTTCCTCTCATCCCCTGCCTCTCAACTTAATATTTCAGAAATAAGAACAGGTTTTTAGAGATTAATGATCTGAAGAGCATTTCCCAGAAGCCTAAACCAGTTAAAATCCACAACATCAAATTAAGACATTTCAAAGAATTCAAGCAGAAGAGCACCCGCCATAATGCAATGCAAAAGCAGACTATAAACGCCTCCACTTTTTGTAGTTTTATAGGCTAAGCCTACCAAGAGTCAAAATGCAGGGTACAAAGCACAGAACTAGATCAGGTTTTGCCTTTTCCCAAACAAAATACAGATTATTTCAAGATCTTTGTCCCTTTCACAAGGAATAAATAACCCTTGGACAAGGGATTGCGAGGAAGTCTTAAAAGTACGGAAGTCCAGTCTGTCCCTAGACTGAAAAGAAGCACTCTTTGCTTTTATCATAAAAGGAGATCTCTTTGCCAAAGGGAACAGGTATTTTTGTTTGTTTTTTAAAAAAACCCTTCAAACAAACACAAAACTCCCCCACCAACCAGTTTAACACTTAAGAAATTATCTTCCCTTGGAGGTTTTAAGGTATTTGCATTTTTGCCCCTCTCATTGAAACTACCATACTTTCACCTATTAGCAGTTCAATGCAAGAAATTCACTACCTGTCCATCAACTACAGTTGCTCAGTACAATCAGTGAGATCTCCCAGAATTCTCTGAGATCCTATTGAAAAAAAAAAATCTCTATTGATGAAAAGAAAGCTCTTCATTAATCCACCTGGCAGATGTATTCTTCTCTTGTAATCATTATGGGAGTTTACAATTCTAATAAAGCTGTACTCGCATGATGTTATTCAGATTACAAAATCCCTGGAAAAAGAAAGCTCTCAGGCATGGTGTTGTAAATCATCAAAAGCACTTCTTATTCCTAGCTGATAAGTGCTTTCAGAAAGGGTATGTGCTTAGCAGACTGCTAGGGAAGAGTCACAGGTATAGTCAGTCAACTGGTTATCTCCGAAATGATCAGCTGTTGAACAGCAGAACTCAACTGAGATTATAATCCGAACCAAATTTTCTACAGGAAGGATACATATTTATACACTGTTTAGCCCAAACTTTGAGTGAAACCCACTCAAACAGATGTATTGTAAGCCAAGGCTGTAAATTACCCACAGAGAGCCTGAAACAACTGCTGAAGTAAAAGCTGTGTCCTTGAATGTCAACACAGGAAGCTAATAATAAATTTAGCATCATGATCATGGAGTATTTCAGCATTTATATATTTTTGAGGAAATATAGTTGAATATGCAACAGCTGAATGTTCAACAGCAGACATCAAAACCAGACTAAGACCATGAGACAGTACTAGAGTTACAAGAAACATCCTGCAGGAAAAGTTTAAGATTAGGCTCCTTAACTTCTACCTGTTAAAGGGTAGAAAAAAGGACAGACTTCCTCAGCCTAAATTCACAAGCTCCTGCTAAAATGGATGTCACTCAGTTAAATGTTTGTCCCTATTTCCTCCTTAAATGACAAAAATGTCAAAGGGCAGGGAAAGAAAACACTAAATCATTCCAATTAGTTTCTATCACAACATTCAAAGAACTCGTACAACAATCTGAAAATTAGATGACGCTAAGGGGAGGGATCCTGAAACAGACAGTGCAATTTCTGTATAACTATCACCATAAATTCAAAGAATGTTCCACCAACTATTTCATTTTTAGAATTTACTTGGTTTTAAACTCCAGTTTTATTATTACTTGGGACTTCTGACAGGAGCTTCCATGTAATGTATAATCCAGCATGCATGTGTCAGAAATCATCAGATTTATAACTTCACAGAATAACTGTATAATCTAGGAGCAGTGTTTATGTAACCACAGTAGTCTAAGACAATATTCTTTAGAGTTCTTTCATTAAACCAGATGATATAGCCAGAATAGATGGCATACATGTCCTTCTTCTGACTTGACACAGTGAGGAACCTTTGTAAAGTTTCACATGCACAGATATGCTTTTGTTATCACCCTGCATCAACAAGCTCAGACTCAGCTCAAGTCCCACAGCCACTCATCATTCTGCCCTATCTGCACACTCCAGTGCTACTACCCATAGTGACTTTCCTGCAGATCAAAACACCCAAGATGACCTGACAAAATCATTGCTGACATTCATACTTCTGAAGCTGCAAAGAAAACTGTTTAGGTAGAAGTGGATTCAAATGGAGGAAAAAAGGTAGGGAAAAAATGGCTTCATGCACAGGAACAGATGTTCTGAAAGAGAACAAGAGAGATTCCACTCTCCTAAAAATGCCAACAATACATACCACCAGATAAGCAGAATTCTATCTAAATGAGTGTTATTCAAGTTTTCCAGCAGGTATTCACTGCCCTCTATTTCAATACAAAGCATGCACATGATCTTTTTCAAGAATAAGGAGAACCACCTCAGTACGGGCAGACTAGCTAGGAGATAGTCTCAGGCTGCTGCAGTAGAGGCTACTGAAGCAGAGCCACAGATCCTCACAAGCTCCCACCAACCCTTAAAGCCACACTCAATGTATGAACCTGCCATCTCCAAAGAATCCTGCAGCAAAGCAAGAGCACAAATAGCCACACTTGCTCTGTTTTGCACATCTTTAGAGAGTAAGTGTCCAAACCCAGCATGACTTACTCATACACACTACTGCCTCCAAGGAAGTACTAGAAATCTGTTTTAAATGGAGTAAATGTAACACTCTGGAGCAAATTTTGTATCAAATTACAACAGAGTGGGTACATGCAGTTGTTTGCGAGGAATTGGAGGTCCTGCTAAAGGCAGGAACAATCATCAGGATATTGCCTGTCATAATATGATGGCATACATCCAGGACTAGGGCATTAATTACAAGTTAAAAATCTCCTTGACTGTACGTATTGAAAGCAATCATCAATTCACGAGCCTTTCAAATTTAGAATGCATGTAAAAACAACAATTGATGGGGAGGTGCAAAGGGAAGCAGTGATGTTAAATAGTGCTGAGAAGCCAAAGTTCTTCACTTACCCACACAAACAGTCAAAAACATGGCCAACAGACCTGTCCCCTCAACAGCCTCCATGTGCATGTGTCAGACACAGCAAACACACATCTAGATGTTTTGTATCAGAAGCTGAGTACCAAGCTCACTCAGCCTTGTTCAGAGAGTGACCTTGTACTCTAGAACACCACCCAATACCTGCTGCTATTTTATTCAGGACAGCAGACATATGTTCATCCAACTGAAGAAAAAACACTAATTCATTTTACACAGGCCCAGCAAAAGGTAAACACAGGGCTGTATTTATATCCACATGCTGAAAAGCAAAAAGCTCTAGCTTTGCATTATCAAACTCCCCGAGACCAGCCGTACTCCACCACCAATTCACAAATGGGCCCTTATATCAGGTATCTTTGTCCTCTGACAATCAGCACAAGGCTTCAAGCCCAAAGCTGTCCACCACATTGACCCTGTCAACATTAGAGTTTGATACCTAAGCAAGGAGGTAGAGTGGAAATACCTAACCTACAATCACTTTTCTCAACAGGCCTCCAATATGTTTAATGCACACAGGTTCTAAGGAGGTCCAGCATGTGGCATTGCTAGATCTTATATGAGCCCATGACCCCCTCTTCTCACACCCAGGTACCTCAGGCACCATTTTTTCTCTTTATCCCCCACCTCCTGTGCACCCAAAACAGACCTTATGCTACCAGGCCAAGATGAAAAAATCATCAGCATGAAGTAACTGTTTTTCATCACTATGCCATTCACAGAAACCACAGCTTGGGCCCTTGCCTCTTCCCTGCCAAAACCACCAAACATCTTTCTACCTTCATGCATCAGCCTGCTCTTCTTCAAGGCTCATCCTGTAGCTCCATGACTGATCATCTCCCCAGAAAACAGCTTCTCTGAACATGTTTTTTCAGCCCAAGTGGCAGTCACAGGATATCTCACGTTAGCAGCCTCCTCCTGAGGTCGCAGGGCTTTAATTCCAAGAAACATCTATGTACTCATGACAGTCATTTGACCAAAGTCCCACTTTGGACTGCAAGCAAGATCCTACAGCAACAAGGCAACCCTGACACTGGAGGATTACTGCTGACCCCAGACTGTCACTAATGTGCAAACAGTATTCACACTGGATTTTGGCCAAACCGACATATGCAAAGTGAGTTCTCACCCCAATGCACCAATAACAGAAGTGTGACAAAAGAAAAAAAAAAACAGAAGAAAGAAAAGCCAGCAAGTTACTTCGATGGCATATGCATGTTTCATGAATGCACTGTAAAGGTACTAGTTTCT
Source organism: Brachypteracias leptosomus (assembly GCA_013401335.1). Taxonomy (NCBI): domain Eukaryota; kingdom Metazoa; phylum Chordata; class Aves; order Coraciiformes; family Brachypteraciidae; genus Brachypteracias; species Brachypteracias leptosomus. The sequence goes on from VYZX01033502.1 coordinate 67,054, forward strand.
TATTCTGGGTACAAATTATTAAAGCAAGGAAAGGACCCACCTTACAAGTTTGGGTACATAAGTGCCCTGTGCATCTGCCCTGCAGCCATCTGTAAGTTACTAGCCTTTGCCCAGATGCACAAAGAGGTAAGTGTCCTTCTACAGCTTCAGACAGGGAGGGGAAAAAAAAAAAAAATTATATATATATACACACATACAAACCAAAAAGTGACTGCTCATACCAAGAGAAGAGTCAGTGAGCAATCCTTTAAATCACTTTTAACAGCTCCTTTCTAAGTAGCTTTGGTCTGTCTCTGCTGATCCTTATAGGTTTATGAGGCGAAGTCTGGAACAGGCACACTTCCCACACTCTCTGGTCATGAGCAGGAACAAGGGTACCCATCTGAAGTCTCACTTGCCCTTACCCATCCAGTAACTCTATTAACAGCACTGCAGCCTCCCCTTTGTCCCCTTCAGGCTGAAAAGCACACAGCAGCATCAATTCAGATGTCACAACACACCTTGCAGCCATAGGCATCACTCCTCAGTCGTTGTTTTAAACTCTGCAGGAGTCTACAATTAGATATTCCATTTACCTGCCAGTGGTGAGAAGAAAACTTTGCTTAGAAAACTAGGGTATTTCAAGATTTGCTTGCAGAGCTTTGAGAAACTTGTGTTTTTTACCAAGGCTGTTTTTTGCCTTGGTAAAACACCACCATCCTATGCAGACACACCTTTAACTCATTCTATTTTAAAGAAGCTATTCTCCCACTTTTCTTTTTCTCTGGGAAATGCATCCTGCTCCAGTAGTCTCTCTTCATCTTCTTCCCCCACATCTGATTTCTAGCAACAGTGACCCTCCTATGCCCATTGACTCCTGGCTATATATGCTATTTTCTCAACTTTTTTTTTTTTTTTTAAAATAAACAAACAAACCTGCAAACCTAGGGATGTCAGCAGCTTTGCAACTATTGACAGGTGCCTATCAATACAGTTACCAGCGACCAGGGCTTAGTCAATAGCTTCAGTGTCCATTCAACCCTTTGTTTTGTGATAGACATGAAAGACCCAGGCTTACCTCCCACCTCCAGACAATCAGAGTGATTTTGTCTCTGATAAGCTGTCATGCTCTTTATTTTCTCACTGATGAAGCTTGCCTCGAGCACTTAAGCTCTCTAAGCCAAAAGGTACAGCATACCCTGTCTAGAACCAAACCCTGAGATCAAAGGGAAACAAGATTGATGCAACAGACTTACTCTGCATTAATTAAAATTGCCATATAAACCAAATACGAACAAGTGCACTCTACATACAACATAAAGGCTCTTTACATGGATATAAATTCCATCCACTGACACCACTTTCCAATATACAGTGTGTCACTGGGCTTCTAAAGAACATATCACTTCTTTTGGGAGATGGTGGAGGTTGCAACATCTGGGTAAATATTACCAGCGGTGTTCTGAAAGCACAAAATAGTTTGTGGCAATGGCAAAAGGCAAAGGAAGATGCAGCACCTCTCCTACCCTCTAGCACTCAGAAGAAGATTAAAGCACAGACAGAAAAACTAACACCTCACCGTTCATTCTAACAGTTTCCATTAACAAATAACTACCTATTTTCACCTCAGTATTACCTGCTGTATTAAAGCACAAATGAATACACGTACTCATTAGACATGTGTTTCTGGTTAAAAAAAAGGGGTATTTAAACTTAAATGATCATTCACAAATTATGTGAATTCTGATTTTTTCTCAAAATACTTATGTTTGGTACCCTGAAATTTTAGGAAGTATCCTCTATTAGTTCAGCATCTGTTTCATATTTAGAAGCTATTCTTTACAGACACAGGGGTCACACTGCTTTTAAAGCAGCTCCTGCCAGTTCTCTTTTGCAGGGCAGATTTAATAGCAAATTCCACTGCCACAGGATTCACTGTGTAATAATGAAGGGTAGTGTGTCAATAGATGAAACTGAACACATCAATAAGAAGCTGGCAGTGGTCCCCGTGGATGCCTCTCTTGCAACAACCATTTTAATGCGTGTAGGAGAACAATGCTGTTACAGCCTGCTCAAAGATTCCCCACAGCCACACTGCATCAAAGACCAAATGAAACACGATGCTAAATCTCTGCATTTGGAGCTAACAGTGGAACATGCAGGGAAAAAAAGTCCTTTCTATTTGCAATTATTCTTAAGACTGGCAAACCTAAGCAGAACTAGCTTTGGTCAGAACTGGACTCTTGCTAACCAACATGACCCCTGGTAATGGTTCCACCAAAGTCTTTGTAATGGCTACTGATATGACAAAAGAGTGACTCAAAAAGCATGAAAGCATGCAAATTGCAGTCATGAAGCAAACACTAAGCAGCATAGCTAAACCACATCTTTAAGAAAGTTGGCAGAAAGGCAAGTCCAGACCCATCAAGGCTGTTAACAGAAAGAGTGGCCTAAGTTCTTTACTTTTTTTTTTTTGAAAGCGACTATAGTAGCAGTAGTTGTTTTACAGCCAGCATGAAGTAAAGGACAATGGGGGACACCTGAGAAAAAGCCTGAGAGAAGAACTGAAGTCAGAGAACAAAAGTTAAAACACACAAAGTTTACTTTTTTTTTTCAAGCCACATACAAGAAAGATGATACATACACACTTTGTGTGCTACAAGCAGCAGACTCTCAAAGCAGATATGATCAGTGATCCACACAGACCAGCACGTTGCCCCAGCATTGGCCAATTTGGCAGAAGAGGGAGAAAAAAGAAAGAAAAAAAAAAGACTTAACGACACATTTACGGAAGTCTGAAACTGGAATAAAAAGGTAGCTTCCACTTCTCCACCCCCAATTCCAGCTGTAATCCTTTGACACCTTAAAAGCAATGACTGCTTTCTCTAGGGACCTGAAACTAATTCCCTACCAAGCATTTACAAACTAATGCTTTTCCAAGCCCTATAATGTGGCCAAATTTGGACATTTTTCATAAGAACAGCAAAAGCCACATTGTTGATGCAAAGTTAACTCTCCAGCCAAATTTCCAGCTCTTTCGCTAAAGCCTGGAGGTGCTAGAACTTCTCAGCTTAGCAACTGAGATTATTATTTGTTCAAGAGAGAGGAGTGAGAATTGGCCAGAACATGCAAGAACTAAAAAAAAATAATAAAATTGGTTCTTGTCCCTGCTCCCTCCCCAAGTGCAATGGTTGGAAGTACTAGAGCTTTTTTTGAGGGATGAGGGTGTGGGGGTATTTCCTAGAAAATAAAGTCAACCTGTAGTAGACACCCAGCCCAGAAAATTTCAGCATGAACACCTAAGTCTTGCAGAATAATAAACAATTTAAAGATGGCCCTCATAACAAAAAGCATCAAGTAGATATACTACAGGCACTGCTGGCAGCCCTGCTTATCAGCAGCTGTGACAGCTTGCCTGTGAGCTCCAGTCTTTAATTAGTTCTCATTTCTGAAGTTCACAAGTCAATTAATTCCAAAAACCATCCTCTGATCCTTTTTTAAAGGAAATTCTGTCCTGACTTGGTGTCTTACTCACCTATTCTTCCCATAGCTCAGCTAACAGTTCAGATCCCTTAGAGCATCCATGCAAATTCCATCTGGCCATAGAGATTATCACTAGTCAAATACTTCAGCTTGCTTCAGCAATTCTTCATATTTCTGCAGCAGCATTTTGCTATTGCTGCATACAAAAGACTGTTCTCCAGGCTGCTTCTTCAGACTTGTCACAAGACTTTCCCTGCAACTTGCCTCATCTAGTGTATTAAAAAGAAGCACCAACTGCAACACTACCACAAGTTTCAATCAGTGCCCATGGCAATCACATCAACTCAAATCTACCAGCATTACCATACTGTTTTATAACTTTACAAGACTCAAAGGCGTTTAGCTACACTGGTTCTACCTTCTATCTAGCTTGGTTTAAACTTAGTCCAAATGCCATAGTTAAAAGCTGATAGTGGTTTTTGCTGGAAACCCAGCTTTGAAACCTCTTCCAACTCCAGAGGGGAAAAAAAAAAGAGCATGCTTTTTTCTCAGAAGTCAGTTATGCTTTACAATTATGAAAGCTTACAGGTAAGTGAATAAGCCAGTTTCAGATATGAAACTCAAAAAACTAAGAAATTTTTTTAAGTTCCATAATTTCTGTCTTGCTTCTTATCTTATTTTAGATACTTTTGTGATCTGTAAAGACATTATTTGAGGCTTTCTGCCTCCAAACAGGTATTTTTCAGATCATCCTACCCCAAAAGCTGTTTGGTCTAAAACTGATTTTATACCTTTGCCCCTTGCAAAATCTAGTGCATAAGGTGTATTAAAAGTTTCTTACATTATTTTTAAAGCCCTTCTCGGCAGGTATTCAAGCCTTGTAAGAAAGCTACAATTTGAGGTTTTCTAAAGAATCAACTGACAAAAACACTGGACAATTGAAAAACTTAGTATCTCTTTGATACAAGTTCATTCCTTTTTTAGAGCAGGAGATACTAACAAACAAGACAAAACCTGCTTTTGTTACAGTCTTTCCCCATCTTGTTCAATCCAGTTCTGGAGTATCTTGTTAGGTTAGGAATTAAGGTCATGCGGGAAACATCCTTGCACAGAAATTGAAACACTGGTATCCCTAGACAATTTCACCTTACAGGGCTCTGGAAAACAGACTTTTATCACTTATTACTGCAGATCATCTAAGAGAACAGGACATCTAGGAAGGACCTGGGAAGTAACTGCAACATCTCCAATAAAAGTCAAAACCCAAGTAGTAAAATGATTTTTCTTTGCATTATGATATAGATTCTTCATTTATACTCCATCTAATGTCTTCTTTCAAAACTACTTGAAACCTTGATAGACACAGACATAACCCTTACTTTGACCCAGCTCATATCAGTAAGATTTTCCTCAAGTTCTTTCCAACAACTTTCAAGTGATTGATTTCTATACATAATCAGAAACAATCCACATTTTCAGATGTGTCCATTTCCCTTTCTTCTAAAATACAAAACTCCATGCAAAAAAAATGGACCAGTGAAAAGCACCTAAAAGCAGACAATTGTTATGTTCACTTCCTAAAAGTACCTTATTGAGGGATGTAACCATTTCCCAACTGAAAAAAATACACTGGTCTGTTGTGCAGGTATTTGACAAAATTATGGAGACTGGAGAAAGAAAAACAAAACAAAAACACACAACAACAAAAAACATCCGCAAAAACAAATCAACTCATAAATTTATTAGATGTGAAAGCTGAAATTTCAAATGTCCCTGAATGTTTGTTTATACAGCTAGATGGATGGACATACATTATTTCTTAAGTACACTCCCCTCTAATCAAGCATGTGGCTGCATTTTTAAATGACCCCTACTGCTTACTTCAAATCTTGTTCAGGCAGGTTTATACCTCAGTTCAGGGATTTGAGCCAAATACAACAGAGGCTACCTAAAGAGAGCAAGCTGTTGCTATGTTGAAATGTAGCAATTGAGAAACCTGGAGAACAAGGTCAAAGAATTCCAGAAAAAGCAACCCAGACTCTCTAAAAAGGAGCCCTGTACAGGAACCTACAAGAAAAGGTGACTAAGCTATCATTTGCCAACTCAAAAGAACACAGGATGTAAAGGAAAATACACTCGCTACATTGCTCACCCTTTGATTCCCACATCTTCCCACAGCTGACACACTAAGAAAATACATCAGCATGGCAAAACCACATGGAAGCGCTTCCTCCTCAGCAACACCACCTGCCCTGCAGTGCTTCACCAACCCAGTTCCAACACTCGCTACATGCTTCTGCTGCCTTAGGAGTCTGCAGCTGCTAAGACCAGGACAGGCTTGTCGGTATTCCCCCTTTGGGAGCCTTTCTAACCACCTCTAAAGCCACAACAGATAGGCAGGCCTAGCTATCAGCTCCTTCTCCGAGTATCAGTGAGGATCTGAGCCTGCCTCCTTCCGACAGCAGGCATGCAGAGGCCACCAGCACCAGCCCTGGACTCAAGGGCAGGTGAGCAGGAAGCAGATTCCACTCTTAACACATCTTTAATGGTCTGTGGGCAATCATCCTTACATCATCTCGCTGCCTTAAACCTTGAGGCTCTCCCATTTTCTAATGCTTTCACTTTAGTTGAAAATGCAGAGAAAGATTAAAGCATGCTTTTCCTTGAAGTTCATGATCACAATAACTTATACTAATTACCAAAAGCCTTCTATTGCAGAGCTTGAATTAAACCTTGAATCAAATGAGCAATTGTTGTAGCTTCTGAAGAAAAAAAAACAACAAACAACTTCAAATATGAGTATCAGGAAATAATTCTATTCATGTATACATAAGGCTCCTGGAGATCTGACATGCTGGAACTGACTTTCATCACAGCGGACAGTGAGTGTCACACAGGTCTAAACAGTAGTAAGAAAAAGGCCATCTCTGGGAAACCCATCATCAATGGTATTCCCTCGGGACCTACTGAGTGACTGCTCTCTTCAAGCCCCACAGTACTTAAAAACTAGCTTTTTTTCAGATACACTGAAATTCCTACCTTGAATCTCAAACAAGAACCAGGAAAAATTAAATATCCAGGAGCTGCAAGGCTTACTGTGTACTTTACAGTCTGAGCCCTGGTAACCATCAGATACCTGTTTTGGTTTTTGGATGTCTTGTCCTAAGGAGGGATGTTTTGGTTTCCAGAGCATTTCACAGATTGACTAGGCAGATTGAGTGCAGAATGAAATCACACATAAAACAGGCAATGGCAGTGCAAATTGCCTTCATGCTGCCCTCTCTTCTCAGGATGTAACCACATCAGAGGAGGGAAGAAAAGAGACTAGATCAAGCCTTAATCTCAGGATCCACAGTCTCCTTACCAAACAGACTGTACTGGGTCTAGGAGAAAGGATGAGAAAACATTCTTGTCACAGCCAAATACTTCAGCCATTTGCACCCCTTTGCTGAATTACTTTGCAAAGATGTGAACAAAACAATCAAGTCTAAGTACATGTAAGGGAAGAACACTTCCAAGCTTCAACTTCTTCCTTCCATCCCCCTACAAAAGAATTCCTCAACACTTGCAGCACATTAGTTAACAAAAAGACTCAGTCTGTCCCTTTATTAAAGAGCTGCTAGAAGACACATATTCACAGAAGCATACTTTTTCCACCCAGAGCAAGAGTAACACCACATTCCCAACCTCCTAACATTTGGAATATCTCATAGAATCTACCAAGTAATGGTATCAGAAGATAGCCAGACCTCAACACATACCACAAGTAAGATTGAAGAGGGGTTTTTGCCTGCGTACAAAAGCACTTTCAAACTTAGCAGCACTACTCCAAAAGGCAACTCAGAACATTCAGACAAATCATATCATGAAAAGTGGCCAGATATCTATGCATGCACATTTTAAGTTCTTCTAGTAGTTTTGTCTGGAATTAAGAAAGAAATAACTTTCCTGTTGCGCGTCATCCTTAATAGTTTCTACTTTTTTTGCTGCATGACCTTGAGTATCTGAGAGTCCTGACTTGCCACTTGTCCTACTAAGCCATTCTCTTGAAAAATTTTGTTCCCTTCCTGCTTCTAAACAGAAACACTAAAGGTGCTCTCTCCAGTTCTTCACTGTGTCCCCAGCTGGCAGAATGCCTATATTGTAAAGATAAATGAGATGACTAACCTCAGCTGTAAGTAAGAGAAAGCAGAGTAGACCAACGTTCTGTAGTGGGATCTTGACTTGCGGACAGACACCCCTTCTGCCCCTACTGCCTCATTGCCTGCAAGCAGCCTCAGGAAAGAAACTGGGAAGAGCCCACATTTAGGAAGCTGACTTTTCAACTCTCTCTGCTCTGCAGACCTGGCTATAAAAGATTCAACAGCCAAACCATAATGAAAGTGCTCAACTTTAAAAAAAGAATTAGTCACAGCAATGTCACAAGTACAAATGCAAACTAAGTCGGCAAATAAGAGTTTTGTTTAAAGAAGAGCATTGCAGCGTGGCACTGGGGCACTGTTTAGTTACATTACTCACTCCTTCCACCCCATCTGGACAAGGCTCCTGCTTACTACCTGCAGTCAGTCAAGTGTTCTGAATCAATAACTGCATGGAGCAATTTGTGGGGCACATTTGCTCACCAGTACTTCCAACTTCAGAGTCGACACAAAACTGCTTAAATACTACACATAACTATCTTACCTGAACAATCTTCTTGTTCTCTAGTTAAACTCAATGCTACTTAAGTTACACTGCTACCAACCATGCTACCAGTCCAATGTTGAAGAAAACAAACAAAAAAAAAAAGGCGAAAACCCCAAAATCCACCACCCACCCTTTCGTGTGGTTCCTCCTACAGCCTTTCTCCCTGCGCGCCGCCCGCCCGGCACCGACACCGTTAAGGAACAACGCCACACGTGAAGCTAACGACAGCGACGCAATTATGTGAACACGGCATAAAACATCACCTACACAATCACTCCTTATCTCTTCGCGGGAGAAGTTGACGGCAGCGAGGCCCGAGAGCCAGGAGGGGAGGAGAAGTATCGCTTCCCCCCACGGCACCTGCGTGTGTGTGCCCGGGGAGCCTGGGTTCTGCCGTGACGGGAGTGGGGGCCCTGCCGCAGCTTCCCTCCTGGCACAGGCAGAAGAGGGATCCCCCCGCTTCGGCCCTGAAACGAGCCCCTTCCCGCTCTGCCAGGCGAGATTCCGCTGTCTTCACCTCCGAGCTGCCACAGCCCAGGCGCCGGGTCGTGCGAGAGCAACTACGGCTACACCGCCACGTTACCACGGGGCCGGTGGGAACCCCCCTCACCGGGGAGTCCCGCCAAGCAGCACCCCCCACGCCCCAGCTCTACTCTGCGGAGGACCCTTAAAGTTTCGGGGAGACACCCGGCAGCAACCCGTGCCCCAGCCCTTGCAGGGAGCGGCGGGGGCCGCCAGGGTAGTGCCGGCCGTTAACGCCTGCGGGCGGACCGGGAGAAGGCGAAAGCGGCGACGGCGGGGAACAGCCCGGCCCGGCCCCACCGCCCCTCGGAGAGCAGCGCCCCGGCTGCGCTCCGCCGTGCCTCAGGCGGGCACGGCAAGGCGGGGGGGCCCCCCCCCCCCCGGGGGCCGC
>VYZX01033502.1:76125-167255 GCA_013401335.1 Brachypteracias leptosomus
CCGCCCCGACCCTCCCCCGCTACCTGCGGACGAGGTGGCCAAGCCCAGCCCGGCCTGCCCCACCCTCCCCGCCCCGGGTCGCCCTCCCGTTGACCCCGGTCGCGCACCCCCCGGGCTTACTGAGGAGGAGGAGGAGGAGGAGGAGGAGAAGGAGGAGAGGCAGGCAGGACGTCCTCTCCCCGCGGTGACCCATACTGGCAGGGCTGCACGGATGCCTCTCCCTACGCGCGAAGGGATCGCCGACGCACACGCTCGCCTCGCCCGGGGACCGGCGGCAGCGCGCTCCTCGGCCAACCGCTCGCCTCCCGCTGCCCTGCGAGCACAAGGAGCCGCCCGCCCGCCCCGACCGGCCGCGCCGCGCGGCGCAGCCAACCACAGAGACAAACTTTCCCTAGCGCCCGCCCCCGTGCGCCCCCTCCCGCAGGTAGCGGGGGCGGCGCGGGGGTCCGGTGTGGCTGGGCTCTGCTCGTTCAGGAGGAGAGGATGAGCGCCGCCGGCCCGTCCGCCGCCAGCCGCGGGGAGGGAGGCGCAGCCCTCGCCTCTCCCGGGCTCCCGGGGCCGCCTCGCACACGAGGCCCGGGAAAACCCCGGTGCAGCGGGCGGGAGGAGGGCGGGCTCGCCGGACGGCGTGTCCATGGCCCCAGGGGGACGGCCGTTGGGCCCTGCGGGCGTGCGGGGCCGCCATGGNCTGCGGACGAGGTGGCCAAGCCCAGCCCGGCCTGCCCCACCCTCCCCGCCCCGGGTCGCCCTCCCGTTGACCCCGGTCGCGCACCCCCCGGGCTTACTGAGGAGGAGGAGGAGGAGGAGGAGGAGAAGGAGGAGAGGCAGGCAGGACGTCCTCTCCCCGCGGTGACCCATACTGGCAGGGCTGCACGGATGCCTCTCCCTACGCGCGAAGGGATCGCCGACGCACACGCTCGCCTCGCCCGGGGACCGGCGGCAGCGCGCTCCTCGGCCAACCGCTCGCCTCCCGCTGCCCTGCGAGCACAAGGAGCCGCCCGCCCGCCCCGACCGGCCGCGCCGCGCGGCGCAGCCCACCACAGAGACAAACTTTCCCTAGCGCCCGCCCCCGTGCGCCCCCTCCCGCAGGTAGCGGGGGCGGCGCGGGGGTCCGGTGTGGCTGGGCTCTGCTCGTTCAGGAGGAGAGGATGAGCGCCGCCGGCCCGTCCGCCGCCAGCCGCGGGGAGGGAGGCGCAGCCCTCGCCTCTCCCGGGCTCCCGGGGCCGCCTCGCACACGAGGCCCGGGAAAACCCCGGTGCAGCGGGCGGGAGGAGGGCGGGCTCGCCGGACGGCGTGTCCATGGCCCCAGGGGGACGGCCGTTGGGCCCTGCGGGCGTGCGGGGCCGCCATGGCGCCGCTCCTGCCCCGGCTGCGGGCTCCCCTGCCCTAGCCCCGCCGCTGTGGGGTAGAGTCTGGCGTGCCCGCTGCCCTCCTCGCATACGCGAGTACCCCCAGCGTGGGGGCCGGCTGGTGCCCCCTTCCCTCCAGGCGGGGGCCCCAAACACAGAACCACCACCCGTGTCCCCATAGGCAGGCCCCATCCGGGGGCTGCTTCCTGATCCACGCACACGCCCCAGGCATGCAGGCTCCTTCACACCTGGTTACGGAGCCCTAGCTGCAGGGTTCACTCACGTCCCAGACCATGCGTGAATAGTCTCAAAAACCACTGTCGGGTTGGCCCACTCGAGTCTTTTGCCCTTCCACTGGCACACAAGGCAGCAGCGGGCCTGCCTGTGCTCCTGCGTGCTCCCCAGAGTGGTCCCACTGGGCTCATGGCCTGGGTTGGGAGAAGGAGAGCGGGGGCCAGGGGAGCTCAACACAGACACCTCCCACCCTGGGCAATTGTCTCACCACCAGTGCCAGGCAGCTGCCCCACAAGCAGAGCTGCCCCTTTTTGTGGGATTGGGTTTCTTTTCCTCCGTCTGTGTTCTTGCTTAACTCAATAAGGGGCTGCTGCCGTACGGCATTCATGCCACTGCTCCACCACCTTTCTTCCCAGCCTGCACACAGAGATTTTTGTTTGCTTGGGGATTTAATTTCCTGTTTGTTTGTAAAAACAAAGAACTGAGATGCTTGCCTGCTCTCTAGTAACTTGAACAGTTATCTGCTGTTTCAGCCCCCTTGCCACATTAACTAAAATCAGTGCTCTCCTTGTGTGGGCATTGCTGTTTGCTGCCCAAGTTCTGTTCAGGCTACCTGATTTTCTGTTGTTTGGTGGAGCCAAATCCGTGTTACAGATTTCTCTGTGTGGGAAATCTCCAGAGCCTATGCACAGTTTTGGGCTGCTGCTCCCACACAAAATGGCTGGTTCTGGCTTCGTTCTAGCGCCTCCAGCGCACCTTGGTCTTGAGTGTGCCTTGGCTTGGGTGAGGCTGTTTGCTCCCGCCAGCAGGAAGTGCACTCTGTTTGGAACTGAGCATGATTATCAGACTGGATTTTAGGTTGGACTTTGTTATTCATTCTAGTGCTTTACAGTAGAGAGGATGTTGTCTGACAGGAATGAAACAAGATCCTCCAAAAACTGATGAGGAGAACTTTCACCCTCCAACCATAATTACCTGAGCTCCTACACATAGTACATCTCTTTACAGAGTTGCAGCCTCAAGGTGCCTGGGGGATACTTAGTCCTGTCCACACTGAAGTTCTCCAAGCTCCCAAACTGCAAATGAGACTGAATTCACAAGTGTGACTGAGAAAGCGCTGCCCAAATAAAACACGACTGTCTTCATCTATGTTTACAATACCCACATATGCCTGTTTGCTCTTGCTGCCTGTTTCCGATCATTCTGCTTTACCTCCTCCTTTGACCAGCACTCAAATACATTTTTTTCTTTGCTGGAAAACATCACGTCTGTAAACCAAGACATGTCCCTTATGTCAAATTCAGAAAGCCCGTTAGATCTGTCACCCTTGTTGGTCAGCTTGAGTCATGCTAGTTAAACTGCTGATCCTTCATCAAACTCTAGTCCTGAAAATATATCCCCTTGTGCCTCTTAAGCCTTGCAGCAGTGATCCTGATACATACACATGGATGTATTCATGGATGAAAACTTTATGCACAAGGTCACTGATTTTGCAGGAGCCCCAGTCCCTGTTTGCTCTGTGCTTCTTGTTTTCCTGCGCTCTGTTGCTAGTTGAGGATCACCAATCCAGGACCTGAATTACAGTGCTGAAAAGTTACAGCAGTGACTTGATGATTTGCATGATGTCCTTGGAAAGATTTTCCTTATGACTGTCCAATTTGGAACTCCCTATTTTCCTGACTGTAACTGCCAGATAGTGGCATCTGCTTCACCATTGCTATACTCTTAGTTACACTAGTGAAAGGAATAGGTAGACCCCTGCCATCCTGAGCTGTGGTGTGTAGTGTTCTCAAAGTGTCATTTAGTAAGAACAGCTTTTCCTCCCATACAGTCACAATTCCAGACAGAAAAGACTACTGTAACCCAACCATCTGACCCATATACACAAGCCATAGATTTATTTTTTTTTTCCCCAGCAGCTGGATCAAAGTGAGTTTAAAAGACAACACATCTTGTCTTAAAGACTCCAAGTAATGGCAAGTGCCTTACTCCACCTACTAATTTATTCCAATGCTTAATTATCCTTGCTGCTAGGAAATTGCTTCTTTCAAGGTTGAATTTGTCCAACTTTGAGACATCAGAACTTGTTGCATCTTTGTCTACAAAACTACACACCCATCCCATTTTCATGGATAAGTAACTATACATGGTGCTCCTATCACTCCTCCTTGCTAAACTGAATAGATTTTCTTTGAAGCTTCACATTGTAATGTTCACTTTGAGCCACTGCAGCGTTTTTTGGACTCTCCAGTGTTTCTAAGTGCTTTTTGACTCGCAGGCACCCACCCTGGATACATGTCATTGTGGTCTGTACAGGCATGCTGTGCACAGAGTAAAAATCATTTCTTGGTCGTTGTTTGGTTTTCCCCTTCTCTCATATCTAAAAATGGAATTAGACCATTAACTGCCTACACTGCATAAAAAGCTTGTGGAGTCCATTACCCACATTGAATCCCCAAGTCTCTTTCTACATCTGTGTTTTCCAAAAGAGCATCTTTATCCTGCCGTTCATCATCAATGCTCTTCCTTCCTCACTGCATGGCCTTGCAGCAGGGCGTGTTAAAATACATTTCAGAATGTTGTGACAAGGTAAGCAGGTATTTGAGATCCTTCATTCAATTTAAGAACCATTTCTCAGAGGCTGATAAATCGCCAGCGTAGATGACAGAAAGAGCAGGCCTGAAGCTGACCGCTGTGTTAGTCTAGCTTCTCCTTCAAAGCCTGTTTTCTTCTCTTTTTGTGTGTCCTACTTTCAATGGATTGTTACATGTATGTGATTATGTCATTTTTTCCCCTTGCCAATTCCATTTTGTATAGTTCAGCTATGAGAGCCAGACTGAGTCAAAAGCTTTCTCCAAGTATAGAGACAAATATCTTCCTCTGTTTTTCTGCTTTCTTCATGATTATTTATGAAATGCAGAGTAAATATGTGGTCAGTTTGTTTCTCGGGAAGGCATCCTGTTTGACTTTCAGTATTTAGCATGATGTTCTGAGTAGATACCACATATAATTCATTTATTGATGATGCTGCAGAAATATTTGCCTACGTTTCTTCATACCTAGATTTCTGCATAATGCATGGGCTGAAGGCATCTCTCATTTGAGGTTAACTGGATTAGCCAACAGAATCTCAGGGAAGGATCGAGAATGAAGCGTTGTATTAAGCACATTATTATGCATGCACATATGTGCATGAACATGAACACACACTGATCCTAAAGAAGCCCGCATGCAACCACTCCCTACTTGCACCACTCCTCCCACATACAGTTGCTAGCTTTTGCAAAGTTCCTCTCTCGACAAACATGGACAGACAACTCTTGTTCTCCCCACCTTGTTGCCTGAGCAGCAGAAGACAAAGGCAAGATGATTGCATAACAGGCACACATACAGTATGGAGTGCAAGGGTTAACAGCATTCAGAAGTCACATACATCTCGGACCAACAGCAGAAGGACCCACCCTGATGAGGACCCAGCACCCTGTTTAGGGGCAGAGGCTGCAAAAGTGCTTCTCGCTCGCAGTGCAGATTGCTGGCTGCAAACCTTCAGCAAGAGAGAAATCTTTTGGACCCGTTGCATTAGCTACATGAGGCCCCTTGCTGCTGGTGTGTGGCAGCCATAAGCTCCCCACAACAAAAGACAGGGATAAGCAGACAGGCAGAGAAGGCCGTGCTCAACTGCTCCGTCAGCAATACAACAGCCACCAAGGGCAGAAAGGAGACTGTCAGCAGCTTCCAAAATGCTTGCATGAGCACCCTGGGTGGGAAAAGGGAACCACAGCACAAATGTTGTCCTGGAGACATCTACATGGGGATGTGCTGTCCATGTCTTGGCTACCCAGTAAAAAAATTTTTTTTTTTTACAAGGGCTTATAGTGTTAGGACGAGGGGTAATGGGTTCAAACTGGAAGGAGGTATATTTAGATTAGATGTAAGGAAGAAGTTTTTCACTATGAGGTGGTGAGATACTAGAACAGGTTTTCCAGAGAAGTTGTGGATGCTGCATCACTGAATGTGTTCAAGACAAGGCTGGATGGGGCCTTGCACAACCTGGTCTAGTGGGATGTGTCCCTGTCATGGTGAGGGGTTGGAACTAGATGATCTTTAAGGTCCCTTCCAATCCAAACCATTCTATGATACTGATTCTATGATTCTCAAGAGCTAGGGACATTATTCCCAGCGTGCTGGACAAATTCCACATTACTTGATTTTATTCTGCCTCTAGGTTCTCTTTGTGTTTCAGAGCAGGCACAATACTCATCTTCATTTCCTCTCCTTGACTCTTCTTAAATTTCTCCTTGCTCTATTAAACAGCTTTCATGTTCCAGCCAAGAGGCTGTCCCATCATGGTGGTGGCTGACATGAGCCCTACACCCTTGAAGCTATACAGTTGGTTTTGTGAAATGCTTCTGAGCGTACCTGGATGCAAAATATATGCCCTCCTGTCATTCCTCTCTCAGTAGCTGAACAGAAATATGGGCACTTGCAAAGAGCTCACAAAGAACTGTGAAAAACTCAGCTTGCCCATTATGTGTTATGCATTAAAACCTGTCTCTATTGAGCTGTCCAAGATAAAGTCCTACTGGCATTTGATCAAAAGAGTAGGAAATTACCTTGATTTGTCCTGGCTAGAGCTGGCTGTCTCATATAAAAAATATTTGTGAATAAATTATTTACGAATTGATGGGGAAAAAATTAGTAATTTATTTGATGAATATTGTTCAGCTGCTATCAAGCTAGCCAAATCATGAGGAAAAAATATTGAAATATTGGAGAATGATTTATTTGAAAATCCAGTTGAAATATGACAGGAGAAATTGGCCAAACAAAATATTTATCCCTATTATTCAAATACCAGCAGACCTGGATAGTGTTTGTGCACCAGTAAAGCACATCCCAATGCTTCAAGCCATGGCTCTAAGAAAGGTATTGAAATATGAATTCAAATCTTCAAATCTACACTCACCTTCTCCTTAAAAGACATTCTCCTCAACCACAGCCCAAAAGATACCTATTAATGAGCATAGAGCAGATTCTACATTTGCAGTTATTTATTCCTATTTATTATGAAGGAACTCTGGAAACTATCTTGTCCAATATAATAGCAATGAAAATTGAGTACCTTTTACTCCACTACTGCCTCCCTTCAGTGGATCTCTAAGCACTTTACAAATTTCAATGGGTTTAATGTTACAGCTGTTCTGTGAGGCAGAAAGGCATAATGAAATCTAGGAAAAGTAGGAAGCATACACCATGTGCTACAGGTTTCTTTACATCATAAACTCTCAGACTTCACAAGCATTTTTACACTAAACTCCTTTCAACAGAGCACATCATTTAAAGACTGACTACATTTTTCAAATCTGGCTGCCTAAAGTTTGGTTCTTCACTACTTAAGCACTCATAAGCAGCTGCTTTATATTACATACTGAGCTTTTCTTGAATTTGGCGGAATTTTTGAGCACTGAACACTTGAGGAGAAAACCCCATATATCGTGATACTTCCATATATGCATGTAGATTTAGCAGCGTATCTCTAGGTGCTTATCTGCACAATGGTCCACAGGTTAGAGCCATAATAACTAGGCAACAGGCAGGTTGCAGAGACCTGTCAATGGCTGTGGGTTGCATATCCATATTACTGGTGCCACATGAGCAAACCACACACACAAAAAGTTATCCAACGTGTTATGCAATAAATGGGACATCCTCCTACCTCATACCTCTCTTTTGCACCTCCAGCAGCAGGTCTGCAGTCCCTCCATTACTTTTTGGTTGAAATTGTGAATGCTTGCTCTCCAGTATGAGGGGCTGCACTTCAAAGCACTGGATAGGCATTAAAGATTTGGCGTTAGATGTTGTGGCAGCTCCCACTATGTCACGAACAGTAAGGATTAATGCAACACCTCGTTCAAACTATTGGGCATTTTCTTGTCAACTTCAGTGCAAACAGGATTTGATCTCTAGTACCATATTGAGCATCAGCAAGCAAAGAATTAGTGAACAGAAAGGATGTGCTAAGGCAGTATATGGCAAATTTATCCCCCCAATAACTTGCTGTCTGAATGCCTACAGAAGTGAATAATTAAAGAACCAATCTAAAAGATACTTATTTTTATGTAAGGAAGACTGAATATCAAATTAAAGATATGCTGTCAGCTTAAACACAAATAAACTATAAAACCAGAAAAAATATTTGTATGATTGCTGCTGATCATTAGAGGCAGTTTAAAATCTAGATTTACTCAGCATGATTTTTGTTCTCTTTCCCACTGGCATATTTCTTCTCTTGAACTAGGAAAAATCAAAACGAGTCAATTTTGCTTTCAGGTTTTCTCCCTTTCTGTGTTGTGACTGCAAAAATCATAGGGGAGGATATTGCTCTTCTTTAAAGGAACAGTTTTCATTAGAAACAGAGAAGGAAAACAATAGAAACATTCTGCTGGCATTTGTTTGTTTTTATATGGATTCTCCTAGGCAAAATTGAAGTCACAAGGAAGGGCAGAGTCTCTGCTTATAACATGATCTAGTACAATTCTCACCCTGCTCCAAATTCACTCTCTTGATACAATCCAGTTACACTCCATTTTGGGAGCTTGCTTTTTTCTCACTAAGGTCAATCTGAGTTTAGCTCTTCATTGAGCTTTTTACCTGTGGGACTGCTGTCTTCCCACATCAGAAACAGGCTCAAATTCTTTTCTGTTCTTGGTTGCAATGAGTAGGACATCCATGTGATGAGGATAAATCAGATTAAATCAAAAGCAGTAACAATGTGTTTCTCTGACAGGTCCCAGAACCTCACATATTGTTACCTCCTACTACACAAGGTGCATAACCCAACCTTGACTTTAGGCTATTCGGAGACACAGAAATTACAGAAACAGGAAGCCAGGAGGTCTCTGCCTGTGCGAGAGTGAAATGCTGCACATAATATACACTGAGCTGTCACCTATTATCCTGAGTTGATTTAAAATAATCTATAATCCAGGGATGAGAAGTGAGCACCATAGGATGTGGCAAATCCTTCTCATGCAGCAAGACAGTTTTGTCACTATAGCAGAGCATGAAAGAAGGAACACGCTGTCTCTTCGGGAGAGGACGTCTAATTTCCTGAACACTTTGGCTAAAGGAATCTTTTTGAGTGCATTTACATTAACAGGAGTTAATTAAGAGATTAGGCTGGGGCTGGTGATCATGACCCCATCTGACAATCTGGGCACACTCTTGATTAACGAGAGCCTAGAAGCAGGAAAGAGGCATGATATAATCTAATGCAGTCCCTGCATCCCAAGGAACAGAGATCTCAGTCCAAAGGACGAGCCAGAAGTCACTCTTCTTGTGGTCTTCCCTCCCCCTAATGGGACTGGAGGAGATGATATGAAGAGAGCTTTGTATGCTCAGACAAAAATCAGGGTAAGTCAGTGAAGTCTCAATGTGTGTTTTTCAGGTTCATTTCATACTTGCAGTGCCAAGCAAAGAGATTAGAGATGCAAAATACATGCAAACTAAAATCAACATAAAAGTTCAATGACAACTGGCAAACTGAAAGCTCTGCTTTTAACAGAGTTCCAGAAACAAACTCCAAGAGCTTAATGCACAAATAATAAAGGAGAGCAAAGCAACCTGTGTATTTAATTTATTTCCAGTCCTTTGGGCAGACTAATAGTCCAGCATCTCCTGCCTATTGCAATTGCTGTCTTCTTCCCTCTGTTTTGTTTTCACATTGGATGGCCAGCTAACTAGCTATTGAGCCAGTAGAAAAAAAAAAGAAGGGTCAAAACCAGCAGATATCTCAGTGTTTGTGCCCAGGGGACATCAGATAACAAGCTGTTACAGTCTGTGCAAATCCAGTGGTTGGCTTGTAATTCTTGGGTGTCCACATAAGGCCTCATTGATTCTAGTTTGGCACTTTGGTCACGACCCTGCAACATTTCGGGGGTATCTGCAGTTCAAAAGGCTTATCAGCTCATCCAGCACTTCTTCTGTGAGTCTTGGATAATGGTCAAGGAAGCAACTCAAGATGTTAACTTCTCAGAGAAACTATATCTCACTCCAGACCTTCAGATGAGCCATCATCTGTGGGGGCTCCTGTTACCTGCTGGGACACTGCTCCATACCTTTGTGCCTTTGCAAATCTTGTATCCTCAAGGATGTTCACTTTTAGAAGGTGGTCTTTTATTGGCAATTCAGGGAACATGCCTGCTCATCATGTGGTTCGCCAGGACAGCTGAAAAAAAAATATCACAAGGTAAACTACAGCACAATGTCTCCTTGCCTACTCTCTGACAGCAGGGACTGCAAGCAAGGAAACACATTCAGATTCAAATCACAATATATAAAAGTCTCACTAATTTAGACCCAAGAGACTTCAGAAGGGGGCAGATTCTGGCTCTCCCTGAGAAAGCAGTGTCTGCATATAAAGTCACTGGAAAATGTCCAATAAGGTTACATATACTATGTCTCTCAAAATACACTTCTGTGACTGGGGAGTAGTTGCTATTATTCATGAAGTACATGTCTTATAGCAGAATAAGAAGGTTTGGTAAAAATAGCATGAATAAATACTATTAGCATTGTTTTAAAGTGATCTCTGATCCAGCCTTTGCATAGATGAGTGAGCAAAACTGGGTAAGTCTGCACAGGGGCTCTGGCTATTTTCTTGTATCTCCAAGGAAATCAGCATTTCTCCACTGGTGGAAGGGATGAGAGCCTATGCATTCCCCACGACTCAGACTTCTCATGGTCTTTCAGACCAACTCTTCACCTACCACTGTGGCAGCAGTGCTGTGGAGCAGTGTCTCATGTGAACAAGACAACCCAAAAAAGAGGGGGATTGAAGAGCAGGGAAAGACTAGTGCGAAAGGAAGTATCATAGAATTTCCAGAGCTTGTCACGAAGGATCAAGGCAGCTGGTTAGCCTTGGAGACAGAAATTGAAGGTGTGTTACGGGGATTTACATGCTGGTTTTGGAAGCCCTGTTTCAATTTTAAGATGATTAGCAATATCTGTGAAAGCCCTCAGGAAACTGACTCCTTTACATTTTTATGAAGGCATCAGACAAGGCATAGTCCCCTTCTTTTAGCAGGAATTCTCTAATCAGTGGCTGGAGAAATGTGTTGCTTTTCTCCTTGCTGAGGCTAGGCAGCTGCTGTGCTCGCTAGATTATAACCCAGGCTGCATGGGAAGATTTGATTTAAGGCAAGCCTGTCTGATGACTCTCTGCATATAAAACTTCCAAACAAGGAGGAGAGAGCAGCTGCAATTACAGTTTTCAATTGAGAAGTGAGAAAATAGAGATAATTTCCGTTTCTACAGCAATGTGAATAATTATCAAAAAGAAAATGGTTGACTGGCAGCTAGAAGCCTTGCTCCTCCTACCTAGAGCAATGGGCCAGCAACAGCAGCACAGAAGAAATCCCTGGGTGGAGGGGTCCACTTATAAATGTTAAATCTCCATTCTCCATTCTCATGTTTGTTTGTTTTTCATTCTCACTTACATAGAATTTGCATATCTTTCCATCTGAAAATACTGTGTTTTACAAGGTTTGTACATGGATAACTCTTCTGTGATTCCATGTTGCCTCTGCTTACATCTCAACAGCCGATCGAACAAGAATGCAAGCCATTCAGGCACTAAGCCTCTATAAAACCCTACATCCGTTTCTAGATTAAAAGCAACAATGTTCATTCTCAAGAACACTTGAAAACTAGCCATATTTAGCAGGTGATGGGCACTACCCATGAAGTAGCTTTCATATAGAGCTGGTCTTCTGGTGCTGTCTCAGACAGGGACTCCTAGCAAATTTCATATATCCGGAGACTGACAAATCCAGGGCAATAGCCTTCTGACATGTTAATAAAATGCCAGGCCAATTCTGGAATCGTCTTCTGGCATACAAATCTGGATTTATTTATCTGAATGTTGCCAGCGCTTCTGCTGCTGCCAAAAAGAAGGTGGTACCCCATATGAGTGACACTGGCTCAGCTGAACTACCTGACCGCTGCAGCACAAGAAGTCCAGTGGCGCTCAGCTGGTCTAAGTGAAAACTCACTGAAATCCACTTAGCTACCAACACTGAAAGTCCACAGGGTCTGAATTAGAATGATCAAGCAGTCAACTTTAAAACATCAGTACAATCTGCTACTGAGCCCATGGGCTCTCCAAAGTAATGAGTGTTAAAGTAAAAAGCTTTTTTCAGAAAGCAAGGTCTCACAGATATCTTACACAGCAGTTAATGCTTTTTGCATTTCTTGCTGAGCTTCTGTAGCTGGTCTTCTCCGACTGATCCGATCAGCACATGTTGGAGCACATCTCATGCCTATTCAAACAAACAAAAGAGGATGTCTCATCTTTCACTTTCTCCTTCCTCCATACTGCAAGGAATTACTGCTCTTCTCCATTCTGCTTCTCATGTGGAGAGAGTCATTTTTAATTTTTTATTGCAGTAAAAATAATACAAAGCTTCATGAATGAAGCTGGCAAAATACAGAATAGGGCTTTACTCTTCATGCGCAAAGATAAAAGGGTAACATAATATTTAATCAGGGAGTGAAAGAAAGAGAAGTGAGTTCATTAACTTTTCCCTTGAGTGAAAACTCCTGTTTTCATTCTTCTTTTATTTTTATTCAAATAATTTGCAAGCGAACACCATCCATATGCAAATGCAGATGTGTTCTCAGAATACAGCTTTCTTTTATATAGACCATCACAAACTCAGTCCAATAAAGGGAAAGAGTCAGGATTTTTCCATATAAATAATTGGCCAGGCAGCCAGCAGTAAAAGCTCTATTAACCTCCAATTATCTCTTCCACATTCCTGAGAGCTTGTATACCTCAGTGGACAGTGTTTTGCAGCACTGGATGGACATCACAGATCCAATTGCTTTACCCAGGTTTAATTTTTTTTCCCCCCATTCACTAGTGACAGCAGAAGAGGAAGAAGCTACTTTTGCATTTAATTCTTCATGCAGCAAGATTCATGGTCTGGGGAGTTTTGGAGGCTCCATATTGGCTCTAGGAAGACCCATGTTGTCACTTCTGGATCCCACCAGGAGCTTTGGATTTTGCCGGGAGTGCGCTTGGAGGCATGGCTGCCTCTGACACAGAAGGACAGGGGAAGGGCAAATAGGCTTTGATTTTGAATGATGGGCAAACATCATTCAAAAGATGACATTTGAATTGTGCCCTTATGCACCAGAGACCTGGAAATGGGAATGTGATTTGTTTTACAACCAGGGGCTAATGGCAGGGGAAAGGCTCAGGGTGACAGCTTTCAGCAATGGTTTGGAGGAACTCTGAGCCCTGACAGATTGCTCACCTCTATCCCCCTAACCTGTCTAACAGCTGCCAGTTACCAGCTTCCTGACTCAGGCATCAGCTCTGGCTCTTATTAGGCATGCTCATTATGGGGAGAAATGCTCTTGTTGAGCAGGCATCCCAGTTAAAAGAAGGCGCACAAGAAAGAACAGTGACATTTAGCAACAGGAGTGCCTCTTTAGAGGCACTGATCTGGACCTTCCCATGGAGCTCCACCCTGAAAGCTTCCCTGGCTGGACTCTGATGGCACCATGCTCGAGCCCTAAAGCACAGAGCACAATGACAGCACCGAAATAACTCCAGAATCAATATGTCCTGAAGGTATGCTACTTTTAGAGGAGACTATGTTGTGTCACTTCCAAATGATCCCATTTATGGGTGTTGCCTCCAGATATACCCACTTGGAAAGCAGTTTTGTTGAGCAGAAGTTTGTAAAGAGATGCAAAGCCAATCATTAAAATAATCTATGCAATTTCCACACCCCCTCTGTGACATAAAATACATACTGGTCTTCTATCACCTGAACCTGTTATTTGTGCTGTTGATTCCTTTTAGATAACCACATTATTAGAAGACACTGATTTATGAGAAGCAGATGAAAAACAGGAAAGCCAGTCCCTTCCTTGAAGATGTTACTACTGTCAGATTAGTATGTGAAAAGCAACCAGGAACTTCTTAATGAATCTTTCTGGAATATTTCCTAAGCAGCTGCTGATTCTTTCTGAGTAACAACAGAAAAGAAATCTGAGAGGAGAGACTGCAGCTGCTGCCACAACAGAGAGAGTTTATTATGAGACATTGCACTCTCTTGTTTTTTCACTTAATTTGTTTGGGTTTTGTTGGGGTTTTTATTTTTGCCAGAGTGTTAAATTACTATGGAGAATCCATGCTAGGAAATTGATATATACCCCTACCGACAGGCAGATTCCCATACAACCACAGATGATGTCAGCTATTTTGGTTAGTAACGATTTTGTCCCCTGTGGCATTTCCATTCCCTTGCTACAGGACTCAAATTTTGCACTGGAGGCACAGAACTGGGATTTGATCAATTTGCCACCAGTGCCTGCCTCTTTCCAGCACACACTGGCTCAAGTTACCTCCATTTACAGTGCCACGGTGCATCATAACCATAGGTATCTTCTTATCTGCCTTCATGGTTAATGTGTTCCAATACTAAACCTTTCCGAGAAAGGATCGTATGTGCATTGGATTTTTAGGCCCTATTATAATACAGTAACTGATAACAGGGAACGCTACAGTAAAACACAATTCCCAAGGCTGCACTTAAGGCAACCTTTCAGTCTTTAATTACTCGACACAGAATCAGAGAGGAAAGAAAAAAAAACCCAGGAAAAACAGAGCTTCAGGCATCTGCTCCCACAGTCCCAGAGGAGGAAACCTGAGCTGCCAGCCTGATGCCCACCACTGCGCAACACTCCTCCCACTTGGAAAGCACCAATGTCTTCTGCTTGTTTTACACCCAGGGCCAGTGGAAACCAAGAGATTATGAAGTGCAGCATTCTCAGGGCAGACCTAGCCCAGCACTACCAAGAAAGGAAATTCAGAAAAGCTCAGCTTTTTGAAAAGAATTACTAAAGCCTTTTGAGTTCCACAAAATGCTACTTTACATTCACATTACACAAGGCTGTGTGACACTGAGGCCAAGAACCAAAATGAGGGGCAATATCTTACATTGTAATATAGATGGACTTCAGGTGGCTATGGGCATGCTACATGAAAGTCGAGAAACTTCTAGTCACCAGCAAGCTTTGCTGAAGCACCTCTGATGTTGTCCAACCTCTTCCTTCACTGCCAAACACCTAAATAAAATAAAATAAATGCTATCATTGAGCAAGCAGGTTATTTATCCACTCCGATATTTCATGTCCTCTTCTGGAGGCTGCACACTCCTCCCCACCACAGTTCACTTGCTGTGCAAGTTCAGTTAGGCATTTGTCAAGTTCTTTCCAAATCTGGAAACACTGATGTGTCATGGAAATATTTCTTTGTTCAGAGGTTACTGGGTGGATTAATTGCAGTAGCTCCTCAAAGACAACTTAATCTGGATTAGCAACTCACCTGCTTCTCAGTGCCACGACTGTGCATGTGTTGGGAAAGATGGATGGGAAATAGGTTAGGTTGAAATAATTTTACTCTTCACATCTCTTGACATGTCTTAAGCAACTGGCCTAAATGGCTGGAAAGCATTTGCCAGTCCTTGTTAAGTCCAGTGTAGTTAAATGTATTATGAAAGTGAGTCAACAGAGAACTTCAGGCTGGTTTGGGGACTTTTAAAAACTTTCTCAGGCAATCAACTAGACTATATTCTCCTAAGCAGCTGAGTCTCTACGTTATTTGTTGACTTAAAAAAAAGTAGTTTTAATCAGCAACGTGACTTTGCAAACAGTGCACTGTATGTCTTGGAATCAAAACTGCTCTGTGACACAGACATGTTTCATTATTGATTCAACAAGTTTCAATTCCATATGGCTTCAGTTACAAAAAAACTAACTGGAGCCTTTCCTTTCTTGCACAAAAGCATTGTCAGCTAAACTCCAAAACCAGAAGCTTTATTTCAGGCATGTGCAAGAGGTGGAAAGAGCCTAATTGAATCTGATTTGATAGCTCTGCCAGTTAAAAAAATTAGCATGGATTGGCATTTTTTCTAGATGAAGGAGGAAAACAAAAAAAAAAAAAGAAGAAGAAAAAGAGGCCAGATTCTGAGTTGGTGCCGGAGTTGATGACCTGATCCCATTTTACAACTAGGAAAATAGTATTCCTGGAAAGGTGACTCCCTAGGAATGTGACAGGATAGTGTGTGGGTAAGTGGCAAGAGTCATGGATCAGCATGAAACTCCTCTGTAGATCAGAAGTCAATGGGAACTCTGCAGCACAGGGTTTTTGATAAATCCATGCTCTTGATTTTGGCAGCCATGGGCTCTCAGTTCTTCTCGCTCTGACACCAATGATCTTCTCATGGAGGCAAAGCCATCCTTTAATAGTCCTATATGGGATCATGTCTATTCAATCTTCCTCCTACAGCTTGTGGTCCTCAGCCAATGCCCACCCAAGTCAACAGGGATCTTTTTGTTGACTTGAAAGCACACTGGCTAGGCCCTAATTTGTCATTAGAACTCTTGAGTGAAATTAAAGCCATATTGTGCAGAAATGGAAGGTGGACACTGTTCCCTGGATGATACATTTTACTAGCATTGCTTGGTTAGGGGGACTGATGATTATAATACCAGTAACAGAAACTGTTGTCTGTGCTGTGAGCCTGCCGGTGGCTTCCAGTGTTGGGTGATCATGGTCTTGTTTCAGTCCCAGCTTTACAAAGTTTCACAAGGAGATAAGTCTACACCTTTCCTGCCTTTGGTATCCTTTCACTTACATGCACTGTCCCCTTCTTTTCACTAGGTTGTCTCACTGTTGCTTGAGCCCTGGCTATGAAGTAGGGCATTTCAAAAAAGCATAGTGCTAGAAATCACTCTTCTGCTGAGATGTGACATCATTTTTCAGGGAGGGAGTGGGGTCCTGAGGAAGATAACAGGGACTCAGATCACTTTGAGAGTCAAACAGAATCTTTCTCTGGAGGGAAACAAGGTCTGAGGAGCTCCCTGCCTACAAGTCTGCAAGGTTTCACTTCAGCTCTTTCTCTGATGACTTTTACTGCTTTTGACAAGTCACCAGGCAATTGCAGATCAAAATCACAAACATAGCCCCAAATCCAGCTGGCAGTGCCTTAACCGAGACTGGCAGCAGCTGATTTTCAAACCAGTGAAAAGGTATAAGAACTTCACCAACATATTGCTGGGAGGGATGGGTCTGCGCCTGTAGCTCTGGCCAGCCATGAAGCATCACAGCTGTACTGCATGCAGAGCCAAGCGTGGAGGGACTCATGGCTGAGCCCTGCTTTCAGGTCCTCCTCATGTACAGGGGAAGCACTGTGGCAGCTCCTGCCTTCTAACCAAGACGAAGTGTCATTGTCCTGCTTTGTTCCATCAGCCTGCAGGATGGGGCGGCAGCAAATCCCTCTAGCATGCCTCTTGCTGTCTCATGGAAGAGATGCTATTCCCACTCCTGACGACTGAGCAGGGTGCCCATTCCCTTGGAAGGACTGCTAAGGTCCTGTGCTGCACTATGTTCATTGCAGGGACTAAATGATTAGTTATCTCACAGATGGGCTAAAAATGAACTAGATGTGTTTGCTGCATCTTTTTTAGCTAGAACTGCCTGGGTACAGTAAAACATGTTGGGCTGTTCCAGTTGCTCAAACTTCTATCTATGTTTAATCAGCCCAGGTGCCCAGCTGTCTGCTAAAGAAAATCCTTCTGGAAGCCACCGAGATGGGCTTTTCTTTATGAAGTCTCATTACTGTGATAGGTGGTAGCAGTGTCTATTAGGCAGGTTGGCATTACATTCAGTTTCTTCTAACACTGCCTGACTTTAACTGGCTGGGCTGATGTCTTCTGTGAGAGGTCTTGCCTCAGGCTGATGGATTCCTCAGCCTTTTGTACTACATGCTATTCAAATTCGGTTACTCCGGACCTATTAATTTCCTCTTAGGTTCTTCTGTAACACCATTATAATTTTAAAGTGCTTACAGCAACTCCTGCATTTATTATCACCAGCTCACCACCTGATGGGAAGAGGCAGTCATTTCTGATACCCTCTTTTTGCTGCCGAGGGTTTGCCTACCCAGGGGCCACCACATTAGCATAACATGCATGGGTTCAGAGCAAGACTCTTGCTGATCTCTGTCACTGCAGAGACCAGCACCCCTAGGATTTCAAGACAAGTGTTGAGCAATGAGATCACACAGAGGCAATGAGTACCTGCAAAAGCCTGGTTGAAGTGATGTTCATGATAGCCCTTAGGTACATGGCAGGATAAGCAGGGAGAAAGTCCAGCTTTCTGGGACGGCGCTCTGGCGTCTTGCCAGTGAGACGATGTCTTCCTTCAGCCTCCACCCCAACTACGATATGCCTTCTGGCTTGTCCAATGAAAGGAGTATAGGTCAACTGGCAATAGCCTCCTCCATCCTCACGTTTTGCTTTTCAGCCTCTTTGCAGCTGTAGCCTGTGTGCTAAGAGAGGCAGGGCCCCAGGGACTAAAACAGCAGGCGAGTTAGACACTCGTGCAGCCCAAAATAAGATTGCACAAGGCAACCATTATTCTGGCTCTCCTCCATTGCCTTCTTGCTAGTAGAAGGCTTGCTTTTGCAGTCCTTAGCATTGTTCTTTAAACATAATTGTGTTGGAATGTGTGTGCAAAAGACATCTAACAGAAGCTGGCCCTCTTTTGTAAAGACTTCTCAGTGGTAGTTCTAAACCAGATGCCAGGGTAAAGACCAGAAGACAAGTACCAGTGTCCTTGGAAGGCCTGTCCGTCCTTGGGAAACCAGAGTGGTGAAAATCTCAGCTCTGCTTCCTGTGAAACTCCAGCTGAGAGCAGCCTGCCAGACCCCAAGCCCCCAAAAAGGCCTAGAGACAGCCTCAGATGAGTGGCATGGCTCTCCTCAGGGTCCTGGCCATGTGATTGAGCACCCACTCAGAGCAACCACAGCTCTCACCTGGAGCCAGTGTGTTCTTCTGCATGGAAACCAGGTGCAGGGAGGTGGAGACCATTAATCTCTTCTCCCTGAGAAGCTGAGACATGGCCAGGATGGGCACCTAAGTTCAGGTGCTAAGCTTAGCCTGAGATAATGCAGATATAGCTTCCTATACCAGAGATCACATGCCAAAGAGCACAGCTATTTATCCCTCCTGGCATCAGGTTGCACTGTTTTTAGTATTTAAAACAATGTTTCAAGCCTAGATTCTTACTGCAGCCATGAAATAACATAAATGGAGGCTCCTGTCTGACATGCAATCTTCTCCTCCTCCTCCTTCCACTTGTGTCATGACCAGTCCTACTTTATCAAGCCTAGCACCTTCACCTTCCACTCAGAAATGCCAGTCAGGATTTTACACTTATAAAAAGGCATCAAAGCAGATCTCACAGTCTATCAGAGCATGTGGTGCTCTTTATCCTATGAGACCATCTTCACTGCTGCACAGAGCAAAATGGGCAATTCTCCTTCTGCAAGCCAGCTCTTCAGATCTCAGACAGGTTGGGTTGTTTTTTGTGGGTTGGTTTGGTTTTTTTTTTCCTGAGCTGCAGTTATTACAAGCTCTGTATTTTACAGGCATGTTGTTGTGCTGGATCAGAAATAGTGATGCATGGCCACTGAAGGTTGAGCCCTGTTTTGCTAACATGTTGGAAGACAATGCCATCTGTGACATGATTCAGATCAGTGGTTTAGTGAAATTCTGTTGGCAGGGAGTTATTCAGCAGATTAATGTTTCAGAAGTTCTCATCCTTCCAAAATGATGCTTTCCCTTCCCTCTCCCTCTGCTATTTTCTTCCACATCTCCGTAGGTAGGTCCTGTCAGATGCCACGGATGCCTCATAAGCATGTCTGGACAAGGCAGGAAATACAGTCTTTGCTGGCAAAAAATCATGATGCACAGCTTGAAAGGGTGCATAGAGGTTCTGCCCCTCTGATGCTTTGAGCAGGGAGCTGAGGTGCCACCCAAGCCTGTCTCACAGGCACACAGCGAGCATTCTCCCCTCAGACATCCCATCCCCACAGCATCCCAACACAGAGGGGATTCTCAGAGCACATGCAGAACACAGTGTGGGGAGAAACTGTGGTTCTTTTGTGAGAACTGCATTTTGTCCATCTGAAGACCACTGTGGCAAATTGTCACGTGCCTCTGGGATGTGGCCCACTTGCGTAAGTGAGAACAAATTGAAATCACCTTTGATTTTAATGCCATGTCAGTATTACAGCTCCCTACATTCATCAGCCTTTTCTGGTTTACAAGCAGACAAAGTAACCTACATACTCATTTGCAGAGATGGACTTCGCAGAGGTCCCCTCAGGGCAGGAAGTCTCATTGCTTTAGGTGCTTCTCAAACACCTACAGAGCCAGTAAACAGCTCACAGCCCTATGAAACACCTCACAAATATATACCAGACAATTTAGAAATGAGAAATACAATTCTGCAGTACTGTTGTGTGCACCTCTCCCCAGCTGTTTTCTGAAATACATTTTTCCATAAAACAGCTCTTGTGGTGGCAATTTTCTCTATCACACAAAGGTGTCTCCTTACAAAGCACCAGCAGTGTCAGACACATTTCAGAGCTGCTACAGCATCTTAAGGACAGGGAGGTTGTTTTGAATTACATCAGGCCTTCTTTGGGTAAAACAATCTCCATATAGTATTATTTGTAATTGCGAAAGAGGTTAGAATAATTGAATTCTCATCACCATCACAGATCTTCATAAGCTGTCCATTGCCACGGTAATTGAGCGCAACAATTAAGCAATAAAGACAGTTGTTTCTGAAGTATTTTGAACATCATAAAAATAGTTTTAATGGTCAAAACCCCAAGTGCTGGGAGCCATCACTATGACAGCTCTGCAGATGAGAGCTGCGTCCCAGCAGTGAGGTACAGTAAATTCACTCACAGCAACAGTAGATCACTTTGGAAAAAATAGTTAGGTAAAACAGGACATTTTCATACCTGTACATTTCTGGTTTGGTGTTGATTGGACAGCACATCTGATCATTTTGTGCAGCAGAGTGACAAATAACTTAAAGAATTATTTCCTTGAAACGGTTTGGAAATATGTCTGTTCTTGCCATATATTTCATCTATGAGGCAATTTTCCCCTGCCCTTCTCCACATCAGGCTGGAGTTTCTGTTAGAAAGATGTGGTAATACAGAGAGACATCAGCATCATTCACTGAATGAAAATACTGTAACAGCAAACAGTTTCTAAAAATAAAAATATAGTGAATATGACTTTAGGTCTCTAAGGCATTATATGGTGACTAATCAGAGCAGTTTTCCTATGAAAAAGGGACAGAAGCAATAGAGATGGAATCAAATTTAATAGTACAAAATGTGAGGTCGTGGCCTGAGGGAGTAATAACGAGAATTTCTGCTACCAGCTGGGAGCTCATCATTTGGAAATGACAGAGGAGGAGAAAGACCCGAGCACACTAGCTGATCAAATGTCTGTAAGCTGGCAATAGCATGCAGATGTGAGAAAGACAAATGTGAACCTAAGACATGCCAGATGAGGGATTTCTAATAGAACTAGCAAAATTTTAATGCCATCGCAGAAGTACAGAATATTGTATGTCCATATAAAAGATGAATTAATTTAAAATTGCCTTTTCTGTGCCTTTCTTTCTTAGGCTGACCAGGGGAGGAGAAAGCTTTCTTCTACAAGAAGAGACTAAATGAGCTTGGTTTCTTGAGTCTAGCAAAATGCAGGCTGGGAAGAGATATATTTGTTTCTTACAAATACCCTGGAGGGAAGTACCAGGAAGAGAGAAGAGCTATTTGAGTGAAAGGGCAGTGCTGGCATAAGAACAAGTGCTTATAAATTTGCCAGGAATACATTTCATCTGAGAAATAGAAGAAGGTCCTGACTGTCCAAGAAATGCATTTCTGGGATTGACTTCCAGGAGATTTTGTCAGGACAAAAATCCCAACTTGTTTTAATGCAGAGGTGAGGCAGTTCTTCACAGATAATGTAGCTACCCCAAACAGCAGGGGATCAGGCAATATAGTACAGAAGGTCCCTTCCAGCCCTATTTTCCACCATCTTCACACACCTATTTCATTCAACAACCTAAGTTTTTGCACCTATGGTATTACCTTAGAGGTGTCAAAGCTATCTGTTTTTCCTTGTCTTGCTGACTAGAAGAACTTGCAGCCAAGGCCTGGTACTGTCCCCTGGATACTCTCTGGCCCATTTTGTTGTGGAAATTGGTGAGGACAATCCTAAGCCTGTTTCTAATGGATGCATGCCACATGAGTCAGACTATCCACCACGTCTATGGGGAAATAGACCAAAGGCTGCAAGCTGCCTGTTGCACTGAGATCAGCTCTGTTCCCACCCAGGGTGGAGGGAGATCACTTATCATCTGGCCCTTACTGCCAGTGCACAGAGAGACCTCACTCCTGCAGTGCAAGGTGTTACTCAAGCACAACATAAATGACTCTCTATGTTGAAGAGCTAGAGATGAAGCTTTTGACAAAGGCATGGAGAAGGGTGATGATCTCAGCAAGTGTCTAGATGCAAAACATTAGATAAGAAAACCTCTTATGTATGTTTCTTTGCTTTCAGACCTTAATATATCAGCACTGACCTTTGTTTTCTTTCACTTTCTTCTCCCTGGTATATCACAGCCATCAGGTTGCAATACCGTTAGGGTGGTTGTTCTTTTCATGTAGTACTGTAACTTTACTCAGCAATTTGTCACTGCAGATAAAACATCTTTGCTGTCCCAGGCGGCATTTAAGCTAAAACAGGCTTGGCATGTAAATTTAACTGAAAGTTGAGTTCAAACGTGGAAGAGTCTGGAGGAGAGGACGGAACGGGGGAGTGCTTCAGGAAGACAGTTTTGCAGAGGACTGCCAAGGAAGAGGAATAGTGCGTGCACAGGCAAGAGCAGGGAGGGATATCCAGGCACAAGACACACAGCACAGAAGGGTATCCTGTGGAGCAAGGGATGCAAGGAGGGACATGGAGAAAGTCTAGAGAAATGCAGGAGAAGGAAGTTGGAAGAGGAAGTTAGAGAGTTAATAACACTGCATGTACACTACAGGGCTCTGAAAGGAGGAGAGGGAGCCCAAGGGCACTGTAGATAACATAGAATGGCTCCTACATCCCACCCCAGAGCATCCCCTTGCTGGACAAACGATCATATATACACACAGATCTACAAAGGATTTGGAGGTGCTTCAAGGTAAAAGGCGCTTATAAAAGGACTTATTGTTGTTGACATTAAGAAGCTACAGAAGTTTTCACTCAGAAATACACCCGGGGTTTGTCTCTTCGCAGCACAGATGTTATTCAACTGCAAATCTGCATGGGAGTTTCTTAAGTGTGCATTGTTGTATTAAATTTGGACAGTTGGTTTGGGTTCACAGCAGCAGAGTCCTCCTTGTGTGTTTGGGCAGTACACAGAGAAAGCCCTTACTCTTAGCACAGCAACTGAATGTATATGTTTAGTTCGGTTTTATATTCCAAGCACTAAGTTCAACAAATGCTGTCTTCAAATATTGGCTGCACACCCACACCAGTCAAACTTTCCATGGTGTCAGAACCTCAGAAATCCCTCGCCAAGATGAAACGTTGGCCTGGTCTGAATTCATTTAAGGAGAGGAGGGGAGAAAGAAAACATATTCATCAGTTTTTGTCTAGTCTAATGATACTGGCCTGAAAGTCAACCTTCTACTTTTGTTAGATTTTATACCCTTACTGACAAGCTACATCTTACTCCAGAGCCCTACATGGAAGCAAACTTTGGAGTAAGACTAAAAGAAATTATACTCTTACTCCATCTCTTTGTGTACAATTTCAACATCCTGCAGTGAGCTCCCTGTGCTCGGTACCCCTGAGGATTTGGGGCCTCTGGGGGAGCCAGTTTATGAAACAGGGTTGGAGCAGCCCTTCTTCTCAGCAGAGCCTCAGATAGCACAAAATAACTCCCTTCCTCTTCTCTCATGAAAAGGGAATTTTCAGGGAAGTTGTGCAGCCCTGCAGCAGGGCGGCAATGAAGAGAGAGGCAGGCAGAGCGTGCTGAGCAAGGCTCCTTCAGGACATGGGTGCAGGAGCAGGGAAGGAGCCAACAGGGCAGCAGTGCAAGGAGATAGGTGGCCCTGTATGGCTCCTTGTACCCAATGAGCCTTGAAAATCCCCTTAACTGAGTACCAAGGGGCAGCCTGATGCACACAGCAGGAGCTTGTGCTGCTCCATCCCTCTGCTGCTCTTGTGACTCGAGGCTGATTAGGAGAGTTAGCTACCTTTACACTGAGGATAGGAGGAGAGGACTGTACCAATGACTTTTTATTGATGCTATCCACTGGAGAGCATCTCCAGTGCACTCAGAGGAGCCTAGCTCTCCAGGGAAGACAAGTTTTTGCTGTAAAGGTGCTGTGTCAGGGGACAGAGTAGGGCTTTATTTTCAGGCAGGCTACATTTGAATGATACAGCACAGAGCAGATGTCCAAGAGACAGCCAAGAGGTGGGATTGAGGCAAGGCGCAGAATGAGTCACCCACAGCCAAAGCCAAGCAAGGGCTGAATGTTGAAACAAATCATATAAGGTGAGAACAGGGCCAGAACAGAGTGGGAAAGAGAATAAGTCACCCTAGCAGGGAAACAACCAGAAAGATGGAAAAAGGAGGGTGAACAAAATCAGAAAACTACAGAAGAGCAGGACATAAGAATGGCCACACTTCACTAGACTGGTGGGCATCCAGCGTGGTATGCTGTCTGCAGCAGTGGCCAGGAGCCAACATTTAAGGAAAAAGCCCAGAAAAGTCAGGACAGGCATAGAGAGTGACTTTCCCCAGAGGACCCTTCTAGCCTCTGACAGTCCAAGACGTAGCAACTCCTTGAGCCAGGGGCTGCGCCTGCAACTTTAATAGCCTTCAGGGACCTCTTCTCCTCTGAACCTAATTGCTTTGCAAACCCCTCTTCGTTTTTGGCCTCCATCCTACCCAGCAGTAGTGAGCTCCACAGCCTGAGGGCACACGGTGGAAAGCATGGGGGAGGAAGGGATGGAGGAAAGCTGCTGAGAAGTGAGGTAGGATGGAGGGGATCCTTTTTGGAAAGGACCCATTGCATCAGACAGCCCAGCCGTTAGCACTTCTAAAATGACAAATCAAGGCCACATCACTGTGGTGCCCTCCCAAGCCCTCATGCCAACCCCTTGGAGAGTCCAAGACATTAGCAGTGCATTCAAATGGACTGCCCCAAGCTATCACTGTCAAAAGGAAAACTATTTCTGAGGAAGAAAATACCAAAACCAATGACTTTCAGCACTAAGAAGTTTCTTTCTCCTCCAGAGACCCAAGGAGTCCTGTCCCCACGAGAGAAGAGCTCCAGGCACTTGAGCAGCCTGCACTGGAGCTCCTTTCTGGTCACCTCAGCGCTAATCAGTGTTGGAGAGGCATAAACCTGCCCCGGGAGCAGCAAGAGGAAAGGAGAAAGGCTGGTTTTTTTCTCCAATGGTAGAACAGTTCTCTTTTCCTCCAGGAAACAGACAGCAAACGAAGGCATTCTTCTGCCCGTTAAAAGAGATATGGAGAGAGGAGGGGCAGGATTTGAGTTACAAAAGAAATTGGCACATTACAGCAGGGGAGGCTGCAAGGTACAAGGCCACAGTGAAAAAGAAGGAGGGGGGGGGAAGGCATTCAAAACCTTTACAGCTTCCATCAAAGCAATAACGTTATTGCATGGTACGTTTATAGCTCCCTTGCAGCAGCAACAGCTTTTCAGTGGGGCTGGGCTTAAAACAAGACCCAGGCCAGTTCTCTGCTGCTCTGGTACCAACAGATGGGCTTTTTTTCCCCCCTCGCACAGACAGTTCCTGTCCCCTAGCAGTGACTCCAAAATACATTTCACCCTTTAATTGGATTTCATGGAGGAGAATGAGGCATAGGGGAGGGGGTGGCCGGGGCTACAGGGGTCCCTGGCACTCATGGGGGTGACCACAGCACTGCAGATGAGGAGGGTTGGGACAGGTTTGCTGAGGTAAGGTGCTGCCTTGAGCACCCCCCAACCCACCCACTCACCCTCCTGGCTCAGCTGGCTGGGGAGAGCAGCAAATGCCCTATTTCTGGTGTCAAATTTCAGCAAGCACAAGTCGCTTCCATTTCATCGCACTCAAAACCGGCTGGGCTTAACTAGGTCACATTTCCTAGCCGTATCAGAGGCGAAGGCTTGTCTTGCTTGAGTGATTTAACCACCCTAAAAGAATTTTATGAAGTGGTGCAACGAGCACCTGTGATGAGTGATGACACCCCTTGCCTTGCTCTGGAGGAGTGAAAAAGACCAGTGCAAGGGACCAAATGCTACCTACAGTCCCACTGCTTTAAGAGCCTAGGTGAGAAGCAGCTCCTCTTCAGTGTCACAAATATAGGCATCTCCAGGATGAGCTATTTCCAACTCACATTTTTACTCCATTAGCTGCCAAGGCCTAACCTTTGTATGCTGCATTTATCTCACAGCCATTCTGCACCAGGCAGTGAAAACCCCATGCAAAAAGATGCTGCTACCTTGGTGCAGGGAAAAGACTGATCCTCAGTCCTGGGTCCAACGGGTAGTTGGAGAGGCAAGGATTAGCAGGCATTTTGATGTAAACCCCAATCTTCTCTGTGTCTTTCCTCCAGCTATGTTGGTGGCACAGCACACCATCTCAGTCCTCTTCTGTGAAGAAGTCAGAGGTGGTGATGGCTCCCACAAGCTGGCTGAAGGCCTTGCCCTGCTCTGGGGGCCACTCACCTTCCCTCCCAGCACACCATCACCTCTGCAGTGTGGCCACCAGTGTGCTCCAGAGAAAAGCTGCAGGGAACCTCAAGGGCAATTCTTAGGAGCTGCACCCTGGTACCTGCCATGCCAACTCCTAACCTCAACACAAAACATGAATATATTTGTGATTCGCCTGCACGTACAGTCCTACCCTGAATCATTCTGGACTCTTGGTATGCATGGTGTATGTATCTTGTGCAATCTCATCCCTTGGGCTGTTGATACACGGCTTAAAAGAACCTGCCCCTTTTTCCACATTAACCATTTTGTCCATCAGTGTCAACGGATGTCTCTTTGATTGTGGCTTACTTAGGAAGATAAACTGATTTGTCTTTATTTTTCAAACACCTCACCACAATCCTCCTCATACAGGTGGGAACAAAACAGTCACTACTTTCAGTCTCTCTGTATCCATCATTTTCTTCGTCCATTTTCGCTCTCGCTCTTCATCTATGTTACCTCATGAAACAAGAGGATGACTCTAGCCCATAATTCACCTGCTCTGCTTAGACAGCAGAAAGGTGGTATTTTCAGCATGGGTTTTTTTTTTTATCCTGTTCTTTATATAGCCAGCCATTTTGTTCTCTTTTGAGACGGCTGCTGCAGACTGAGCAGATGTTCCCACTGAACTGTGTGCGGTGACACCCAGCCTCCCCCCCCCCACCCAGGTGGCTGCGGTTGACTGAGAACCCAGCGAAGCGGTGGTGGCAGAGGCGCAGCCTTCTCCACCGTGTCTGTCAACAGCGAGGCTCGCCCGCCCCTTTGCCTACCTTGAGTAAGTCCCGCCAGGTGCCTGTACAGTCTCCTCTAACGTAAATAATTTCATGCCAGCTGCAAAACTTACTGCTTCATTGCTTCACCCACTTTTCCAAGTCATTAATAAATATTAACCACCGGCAGCAGGCTCACAGCTCACTGCCCAGCGTTCTCTCTCCAGTCCCGGAGGGAGAGCGCATCCTCAACTCCCTCGCTCCCACCATCCATCCCGCCACCAGCAAGATCGCCAGCATCACCTCCTGTGGGCCTCCACGTCCCCACCTCACTGCAGGGGGGCTCCAGCCTGTGCACGGCAGCTTTGCTGGGCTGGAGGGATGTTTTTTGGCCCCCGGTCAGGCAGCGTTTCTAAAAGCAGAGTGCAGGTTGCCCAACAGCGGGTTCACTCAGCTCCTCCGCATTGAAAAGCACTCAATAATTCACAATGCTAAATGGCCCCTTTGGTTCAGATCGAGCTTCCCATCCCACGGGATGCCAGACACGGTATTGCCAGCTCCCATTACCCATCCTGTCCTCCAGTCAGAGCAGGACTGCGGCACATGACAGAGACATCCCCAGACTGAGCTCCTGAAGGTCTGGAGGCTCTACCCAGACCTCTGAGGATGCTGCTCCCCTTCCCATGGAGGCAGGAGGAAGCAGCAGGCTATGGAGGCAAGCATCAGTCAAGTAGTCCAAAAGAACTGGTTCTGGTAGGGATTTCTGAACTGATTTGTTGGGCAGGAAGAACGTGAAGCAGCCTACCCTGGTTCAGGGGGGACACTGGGGGAAAGCCACTTTCCCTCCCCACATGCCTCCATGTACAACTCAAGAACAGGATGGGTTAGTTCCTTCCCCTCACTGCTATCGTCCAGCCTCAACTCCATTTCTACTTGTCCTTTCTTGCTGCACCAAGAAGCCCCTGTGCTGGGCTTAAGCCCCTTCTCTGTCTTGCCTTGGGGGCTGGCCATGGCCACATTCACAAAGCTGCTGTCTGTGTGGGGCTGGCAGCCAATAGGGCACTCAGGGGCCAATGGATTTAATGCCTGTGGCAGATGCTGACACACCAGCGCTTGCACAGGGCAAGATGGGGCCAGCTCAGGCACTGCAGCCTTGAGGGGTGAGGAGACAACGTGAGGAAAATGAGCAGTCCAAGAGCAAGGCCCTTGGGTGCGGCCACAGCCCAGCAGCATATCATGGCTCGGGCAAGTCGCTTGTACCCTATGGATGCATCACCACCCACCCCAGCTAGAAATCTTGCCTCCCTTCCCGGACAAGACAGCCATTCCTCTCAGTGCCCATTGTGTAGTTTTCCCAAGTTTGTGAGAAAGGGAAGGCTTATTTTATTTTTTTCTTTAAAGAAAAACAGAGGGAAAATAGAAGTTTTGTTCTGCAGGTCTCTGAAGCACTGCCACCTATCAAAAGTAGCTGTGGACATCATGTCTGTTTGCCTAAAGAGAAGAATATCCCACATGCTTTACCTTCTCCCAGTCTTTTGGCTTTTATATCTGTTGTCCAATTGATTGGCCCCGAAAGATCTAGGAGAAGAAGCCTGCCAGGACTGCAGCTGCTGGGCTCTTAAAGCCCTATGGAAGGGCATCTTCCCCAGCTCTTCTGCCAACCATTTCAGCAGCATGCTCTATGCCTCTAACAAGCACCAAAGAGTGTCAATATAGGGTCTTCTGCCCCTCTCCAGGCTTCGCAGGAGTTCCGACTGGGGCTCCGTTTGCATTTTGCACAGCCCATGATACGTTTAACCAGACTTGTCACCGTGCAGGCAAATCAGCCACTCATGCAGACTGCAAAGCCTTGTTCAGCTGTTCACTTTGAGAGCTTAGCCACACAAAAAAGTACCATGCATGCACGTTACATGACTTTAAAGCAATCAAAATGTGCTCGAAAGAAAGGCAACTTTGCAAGCAT
This sequence comes from Brachypteracias leptosomus, assembly GCA_013401335.1. Taxonomy (NCBI): domain Eukaryota; kingdom Metazoa; phylum Chordata; class Aves; order Coraciiformes; family Brachypteraciidae; genus Brachypteracias; species Brachypteracias leptosomus. The sequence goes on from VYZX01033502.1 coordinate 105,086, forward strand.
AAGCTGAAAGAGCTCTTCATAACACAGGTTGCCTCCCTGCCTAATTTCAGCCTTTCATTCTCCTGGGTTTTGGCCAACAGGCTGCTGAGAACATCTCTACTTTCTTCCTAAAAATTGGTCGAACAACATTTCTTCCCATTTTCCAGAGCAAGGAACCTTTCTGCACAGACCCAGGCTGGAATAGAGGCCATTGGTTGAAAGATGAACATTTTGAGCAACTGGAGAACAGGAGGTTAGAGAGAAAACGAGTGCCCTGGCTGCCCCTCAGCCACCCCACCTCTGCCGTGCCCTCACAGCCTGCCTGTCCTGCAGCAGGGCACACAGCGAGCTGCTTACAGGGTACATCCGCCTCTCCTTGGTAGGACTGAGGATGCAAGCAAGGGTAAAGCCTGTTTTCTCAAACACAAAAGGGAAACAAAGGAGAGATTTCCTATTCACTATTTCAGGCTCATTTCCCCTAAAACTCTCTAAAGTGGTGCTATGAGGCCTTCTTTGATGTTTACTTACATCCTCCTTCATCTGCTTCTGTGATATTTTTGTGGCTTTTCTGCAGAAAATGATAAAGCTTCCTCCCTTGCTCTGCGCTGGCCTCCTGTGCTTATTACACTCAGTTACTCTCTTCTCTGGTCACATCTCTCCTCCCATAGCTCAAATACCTGACCCACCTTGTGTACCACTTGCAATTTGGATAGCAGCTCCTATCATTTCAGCTATGTATTTCATAAAGGGAATGTTTGAAGGTTTTTTTATATGTATCTTGAAAGAGAGTGGCTATTAACAACAGCTTTTGCTGACCTCCCTGCTACATCCAATTTATTCTCAAATAGCACAACTAGCAGGACTAAAATCTATATCAAAATATTGCATGCTACCCATTCCTGAACATTTTTGTCTATAGTTTTCTGTTGCTTTGAGTTTTTTTCTAAGGTAGGGTCAGGAATGGAAGAAGAGCTTCTGAAAGAGGGTTTATAGATATTATTTGCATTATAACTACAAATCAAACGAGAGAGAGAGAGAGAAAATGAATGGAAACAACTTTTTTTTTTTTCCCAAATCAATTTGAAGTGCAAAGACATTCATTATTTCAGGGTAATCTTCTTACTATTAAATGTCGCTATCAAACTTCTCCTAGACACATTCCTCCCCCATTGTTCATCAGCTTGCTACTAATCTTATCACAGACTTCATGGCACTCCTTGGAGAAAGTCATGCATCCACCCCATGGCCCCCACTTTTCTACTGGTGATGGGCTGATGCTGCACCTGAATACAACTGGTAATGCTTTCTCCAACATAAATTCAGATCTGATGGCACCAAAATCTTCATGGGCTCAGTACAGCCTGCATAGTTGCTCATGTAAAAAAACAAAAAGGAATGCCCAATCTACTCTTCAGGCAGCCAAAAGGTTTAACTTCAGTATTGTCAAAATGAAGCATTCAGAACAATCTTTCATTTCTTTCCTAGCCAAAAATTCTCAAATTCTCATACTTAGAATTTTTTTTAAAATGAAATACACAGCTTTTCCTCTTCGCTGTGCTATGTTTTAAGTTAGTTCATGTTTTCTTAATTTATCACCCTGTCAGAAGGTTGCCAGGAATTGCCAGTTGTAGCAGACTCTGCTGAGTTTCCAGAGCAGATAACTTCCCTACCCGTGGGCTCTGCTGCAGTCCACACTGCCCCATCCAGGCAGTCACCCAACTTTCTACAAGTGCTTCTGCCCAAACAGTGCCGTTCTGAATTTTCCATGGATGCTTTCTGCATTACCAAGATCTGGCCCCTGCACAAGGGAAGCCCTTTAGCCTGTGCTGCAGTGCACGGAAAACTGTTTCCTGGGCAGGGGTCCGAGCAATGCAGGCTTCTCTCCTGCACTTTACCAACTGGTTATTTCCATCAGAATGCTATTCTAGCCTTTTCCTCTAGAAACGACTAGCAGTTTGCCAGTACAGAGCTGGCCCTGGAATGCCTGAAGCACACAGCATTGTAGGTGCTGCCCGTAAATGCATCACCCCTTGCCCACTGCAGCAGTGTCCTCCTCTGCCCTCTCCGTAGCCCATAATCACAGAGTGCTGCTGCCAGCATCTGAATTGCAAGTTCTCATCTTGTCCAAATTGCTTTCCACTCCCCACAGATCTCATTCAGCGTTTCCACCATCACCTTCTCAATGAATATCTGTTTCAGATTAATTGGCCTGAAAATGGGGCAGCCTTCATTTGTCTGGATTATTTTCTGCCCAAGCTGCTAACCTCGACAGATATGATTTTTTTAAAGGGAACATGTTGGCAGACCATCAGAAAGGAAAACTCCCTGACTGTGCAGTTACAGTTTAATGTGTAATAGCCATCCGGGAGACACTGAGAAAGCCCAGACGTTCGGGGTGTATGAAATGCAACTTGCTGCTACACACAGCAAAAACTGAAAAACCTACTGGAGGGGACTTTCCAACAGCCAGAGTTGAATAGACTGTGAGAACTAGTAGCTCATTTCCATCTCTGTTTTTGATACTGTGGACAGGGAAGGCCCATAGAGCGGAATGTAGGCCATTGCAGGCAAGGTGGGGATACCTGTGGGCAGGGACAGCCGTTCCTCTTGGCGATGGGCTAAGCGAGAAAATAACACCAACTCGCCTCAATCTTCGGCTCAGGGACATTGACGGAGGGATTAATTCAAACTGATTGACCACAACTTTACACTTCACATTGCTGTCACATATGATTAAAGCTGATCAAATTGTTCACTGCAGATAAATCCTCTGACAAATGCAGCCCCATTATCTGTCCCTGAATTATCAGCCAGCAGCCTGGCTACTTAGAGATGGGATTGCTTTTTGGATGGTTGTGACAAGCCGTTTGCATGAAGGCATTTTAACATATGGCTTAGTTGGGACCCTTTGGCTGAAAAGATCCTACTCTTCACTCACTGTTTACATGATGCCATTGGTCCTGTAAGTCATCCTATATCACTCCTAGCTAGGCATCATGCTTCATACATGGGAGAAACATCTTCTCCTCATCGCGAGTTATTTGCAATCACACCAAATTGTTCTAGGAGCCTATTATGCAACTGATAGGGCTCTTCAAAATGGCTTTCAAAATAACGCCAGCCTGAGCATTCAATTATATTTATTCACATTACTCTAAAAGATAGCTTGCTTTCGTGAACATCTTCATGGGTAGAACACTTTTTTTCTACAGAGCATGTGGGAATAAAATGGGTCACAATCGCTAAGGAAGACAGGCTGCATGTTTTATTCACAAGCACATTTTGTGAACGTTTATTGCTACATACGCCCAGCCCTAGTGAAGATGGACATCCCTAGTTTTCCTTTTCATTTGCCTTCCCTTGGTTCTTATTTTTGTCTCTATGTATTAACTGCAACCTATTGACATTTTCAACTACCAACTGGAGGGAAAAAAAAGTTTCTGGGAAACTATGTAAAAGAAAGTTTATTCCTTACTAAACCTTTTCCTTAAATTCAATTATATTGCTCTCATCCACAACAGGCTAATGGCCATTTACAAAGTCCCTATCAGATGCAGCCACACAGTTTCTGCTGAGTAAAATTTTCTCTGGAAAAATGCCACTTAATTTACTAGCAAGTTGATTTGCTCAGTGCACCTCAACTTTGACACATTTTCAGCAGCTACCATGCAGGATTACCAGGATGAGTCCCCAGTCCAGCAACAGTGCTGGCCTCATCCCTGCTTCTCGGGGGGGTGGGGCTTTGGGCACCAGGAGGACTTCTTACAGCCCTTGCCACAGGAGGCTATAGAGGACCTCCTGTGTTACAGGACCCCAGGCTTTTGCTATTGAAATGTCTTGAGCCTCAAGCTCATCACATCAATGTGCTGGGCTCAGAAGGAGAAAACAGACTAAGAAAATATTAACCAACTCAACAGCAGCTCTTGTATGTATACATGTGCGAGAGCCTTTCAAATTAGGAAACAGAATGGAGACAATTCCCTCCTCCTCAAGAAACCAACTCCAAGATCAAGGACATAGTACTCTGGATGTGGAGGAGGAAGAGGAGGGGTTTCTGCCTTACCCAGCTCTCATCTAAAGGCTGTTCTTTTCATCTGCCTCAGAAAGATCAGTATGGAAAAGGAAAATTTTTTTTAAGAACAACTCTTAAGTACTGATTTCCTTGAAGGCAAAATAAAAAGCCTCACTTTCAAAAAAAGGGGAAAAAAAAAAAAAAAGGAGGTGAAGGAGAAAAAACCCCAACCAAATAGTCCCTTGACTTTATGTTACTGTCTGGGAAAACATTCTTATCTGTGGAGCCTTTTTTCAAAGCTACTGCTCTTGGAGTCAGCATTTGATGTGGAGCATACATGTGCAAGGACATCTGCATGGGAGGGTACCAGTTTTCCACAGAAGCACTGAGAAACAGTTCCAGATGGCTGTGGAGATGACAGGGTCAGAGAAACTACCCAGTAACCCTCCCAAGCGAGGCTGATCTTGCCTTGAGTACTGTTGCTGCAAGGACAGCGGGGTGGCCATTGCACAAATGGACATACATGGGTCACTCCACTGCTATGTCCCCATCCAGTACAGTAGGGCCCCCCAGAGGTCTCCATGTGGTCAGGTGCACCCCATGCACCATAGCCTGCCATTCAAACAGGCCACCCAGCATCTCCTTACTATTGTGTGCAAGGGAAGGAGACAGGCTGGCAATGCTCCTGCAATTAAAAACACAACACCCCTTCTGGGTGAAGGTCTGCGAAAATTTTGCAAATCTTAATTTGTTAAGCAAGGCCCACAATTTTCCTTTGAAGTACTGAATTATTATTTCCATTTTACAGGCAGGGAAATGAGGATGGAGCGAGCGAGGGTGTTTGCGTGAGATCCCACATGTTCTCCATTATGAACCACTGCACTTCCAGGCTGCAGCACGACCTGACTGAAGTGCTAAATAACATCCAACATTTGTTCCCTTTGTACATCCAGACCAACCAGTAGCAGGAGCACAGTTGCAAACTCTTACAAACCTGGGAGGTCTGGGGAAGGGTTTGGGCCCCCAAGAGCACATGTTCAGAAACGCTGGATGGATTAACCTTATGTGCAACAAGATGCACCTCCTACCAAGGGTACAGCATTGCATGACTGCTTCTAGCTAGCAGGAACATCTGCTTTTTAAAGAGGCAGGTTTCTAAGCACCTTCCTTTCTTCCCCTGGCTGCAAAAAGGTGGGGGCAGAAGTGCGCAGGACACCATCAGAAGGGAGCAGCAGCAGCAAAGCAAAACCACCACTTGTGTAAAGCTGCAGGACATCAAAAGTGGCCTTCTCCCAGCTGCTCTGCTTCTGGGTCTACATGCATCTGTCCCACACACCATATTCCTGCCATCCTTTCATCAGGGTGTCAAAGCAGTGTGTGATACAGCCCTTGTTTCCTTCACTGCACTGACATAGTCACTGCAGAGGGAGAAAGAAGCATTTACCCAGCCAAAACAAGGAGACTACAACTATGATGATAGGCACAGAGCACACTGTCCCAGTCAGATACAGCAGGGAATGGTGAAGGCAGCAACATTATCCATGATGAAGTGAGAGATCGTGCTTGAACCAGCACCACCACCTTTCTGGAGGGTGATGTCAGTACCCAAGAGTCTGGATGTGATCCATAGCCAAGCCAAACCTCTGACCTTTCTTACAGTAGAGCTAAAGTCCTGCTAAATCCCAATAAGCCAAGATTTATTTCCAGAGTTTCTCTACAGTCTACTGCTTCATTTGGGAGTTCATTGGGACTTGGACTCTATGGCGTCCCAGAGCTGGGGGCGGGGTGGGGGAGGATCCCTTCAAGCCTAAATTAAGCTTTGATCCTACAGATCCCTCCAGTTTTGAGGGAAGACGTCTCAGCTAAAGCACCACTCAGGCAGCAACGCTGCTCCTTCCAGCATAATGACTTTTATCCTCAGTGGATCTTTGAGGGAATTGTTCTTGGTTTCAGCTTGAAAAAACAACATCCCTGTGGAGACACAGCTTCAGCTGTGTTAACATGGCTGGTCACCCAGTAACTTCTGTAAGAAAACTGGACCATTTCAACTCATTCCACAAAGAGGATGTTGCCTCATCCTCTGCTTTGGGTCTGAAGCTATGGCTTTGAAGGAAGACTTTCAGTGTGAGTCCAGACTACCCCAAAACACACATGCAAAGCCCATCCAGATTTCATTAGGAGGCTAAGAAGCTCCAGCTTCCCCATTAGCACCAACAAATCACCTTGCTTAACACATGCATTTCACAGTATCCGTAGTCACATTAAGCCCAGACTGCAGAACACAGATTATGTTTGAAACAACCTTTTCAACCTCATCAGGATGCAAGGGCTTGTACAGATGATATTTTCTCTTCTTGGGTAGTCTAGATGCTTATCTATCACACAATGTGAGTCCAGAAGCAAAGGGAGGAGCTGTGCATCAGACAGCACATGCAGCTGCCCACTTGCTGAGTTTGTGCCTTTCACTGTAAAGATAGAACTGCAAGCAACAGTAAGCTTGTGCAAAGACCTAGATAATGGTTACAAATAGAAACAGGCTGCACTATCAGGCTCCCAGGGCTATGGAGTTTCCAATATCCTTTTTCCAAGAGCTGACATCTATGGCTCTTCCAGCTTGCCTTAGAGATCACTCCTCAAGATGTGGATGAGCACCATTCACCCACATCCAGCCCAAGCCACTCATCTTCTCGGCCACAAGACAAACAACGTGCTCCAGCTCTGGCTAACCTTTCTCTTCTACATCATCTGGACTAACCTCTCTGCTTCCCACGCAGAACAGCTGACTCCATCCGGCTCACATGTTTCCTAAAGACCTTCTGGGGGCTGCACCAATTTTCCACTAACACTGCACTTTGTTTATGCCCAGAGGTCTCCAGGTCAGAAAGCTGCTGGGGGTGGGGAGCTGGAGCTCTTGCTCTGCTGTACACAAGTTACATTTGGCTTCTGTCTTTGGTTTGGCTGGGAACCTTGTGCAAGAGGCAAATGGAGCAGCAGAGCAAAATGAGCTAAAGATGCTCCCCACCATGGCAGCACCAGCTGCCATCCCCTGACTGAGCAAATGAAAGAACTCACCAAAAAATAAAATAACTTACAGAAGACCTGGCTCCATTAGACATAAACATAACTGTTGTGACTCACCACAAGGTTGCAATGAAGGGATGAAAAGATGGAAGGGAGTCAAAGTAGCGCCAATATCACTGCTCTAAGAAGATAGGCTGCACTGAGAAGACTGTGCAGGACAGTATATCTGCTGGACATTGCTTCCTGCCTCATGCCTGTTCAGAGCAGAAAAGAATAGATAAGGAAGAGCAGAAAGAGGAAAGCCCATAACCAGTTTAGGACTCTAATCCCAGTGAGACACCCAGAATACTGAGACTGGTAGAGGAGGAAAATGGCTCCAGCATTTTCTACATTTAGCCAGTGTCCAGAGCTAAACTATAGCAGAACTAAACTATGATGACCCCTCCCCAGCCAAGAAGGAGGATCAAGAAAAAGAGAGGAGACCCATAGGTTGAAATGAAAATGGATTTAATGAAACAGCCAAACTAATACCAAGGCCAATATAAATTATTCAAAGTTATGCTCAGCCCAGTGGATGCATGGTGGTCACAACAAACAAGGTGGCAGTCCTCAGGAAGAGAAGTAGGATCAAGACACCAACAAGACTAGACCAACCCAAACCCCTCATTCTCAGCAAACTTCCCCCTTTATGCTGAGCATGATGTTGATGGGATGGAATACACCTGTAGCCAACTCAGGTCAGCTGCCCTGGCTGACTCTAAACTCCTAATGGCCTGCAGACCATGGCTGGCCTATGATTCCATCCTAGTGAAACCAGTACAAGAATCAAGAGGACTTCTGGCATGTCACTGCTGGAACAAGCCAGTGGAGGCCAGATTCTCTGTGAGATGTCTTCAATCTTTGAATGTATTTCATCCAAGGGTCTGCCACCAGTGTTGCTCTCAAGGCTGTTTAAAGCAAGGTGCTACCACTCTCAGAGACACCACAGAATGTGGCTATGCCTTCCCTAGTGGAGTCAAAGAGGCATCCTCAAAAACAGGGCTCCCTCCCACACCACATTGTGCCACACCACATCCCTTTCAGCTGAGTTGGCACCCATTCATATTACTTCATCAGAGCCTCCCACAACACATGGATGCATTTAGGGGCAACATAGAGAAAAGGGACAGACACTTGGCACAGGTCCTTTTGCTGCACATCACCTTAGCACCAGGACAGGACACTGGACGCTGCTAGCATTTAGGTGCGCAAAGCCAAAATCTGGTTTTGCACCAGGTGAATTCCCACAGAGCCAATACATTCTTCTCAGTATCACCCCTACACCTCCTCACAGCCCCAGTCTCTCACCTGGAGATAACTCACTCTGAGCATCAGGAAGCTGTTATTAAATGCAGAACACACCTGGGAAAGCACCCAAAATCTGGCTGGGGCTAAAGCCCTTTCCCCAGGGCACAGGCCCTCTCCTGATGCAGAAGTTAGCAGCCCACCACTTGCAAAAGTCCCAGCTAGGCTGCATCTTGAGAGCCCTGGGCAGATCAGGCAGCAGCAAGGTGCAAGAAACGTCCCCAGGCATGGCCAGAGAGCAGTCTGAGTGCACAGCATGGGAGTGAGGGAAGACCCTCACCACCTCCCCTTCCCTGATGCTGCAGTGCAGGACAGCCTGGCTGCCTGCCCCTACTCCAACAACAGGCACCCTCTACCATGAATTGTGCTTTCACAAAAGCTGCAAGCCTTTGCTGATGTCAGCAAGCCATCCCAAAACCCCTCCTGGCAGCCAGAGAACCCACATCACTCACCCTGCTATGTGCTGCACCCCGGCTTTCTGCTGCTCTCTCCCAGCATATGAGCAATCCACCAGTCTAAGAAATGGGGCAGCAGCACAGCAACCAGGGTGAGGTGCATGGGCAAGCCTAGGCAGGCTGAATGTGGCCACCTGGCCTGTTCTGGCAAGAGCAGGGTGTTTGCAAGAGTAGTTGTGAAGGTTTTTGCGATTGCAACAGTGACGAAAGAGATACTGCACTGAGCATCCTACTGGAGGAAGATGTTTCATCAAAATGCTGCATTTTATATCCTTGAAATGGAGTAGGGGAGGGATTCACTGAGAGGGCACCCATGGAGCACCTTTCAACAAGCCACACATCACCCCAGCAAAAGGCCTTGGACAGCCATGATTCCGAGCAGCTCATCTGCAGCACCTTGCAACTGAGTTGACAGCCTGAACAAGCAGGAGAGACAGGCATTAGGGAAAACAGAATCAGAAACAAGGGGGGAAAGAAAGACCAGGGGAGCAGAGACAGCCTAACAACAAAGGCTTGTCTGTTCCAGAGAGAGGAAAGTAAGTGTCTGTGTGAAGAAAACGAGTATGTTTATACTTGAAATTCTATGGACTATGTGGAAAAGGTGCCTGTGTATAGTCTGTGGTATGAATTTATTCCAGAGCAGTCAACGTTTCTGTGCTTGAAAAGTGGAGGTGTCCACCTAAGTGTGAGTGATATGTGGGCTATCTGGGCACAGCCATAGAGCATGAAATGTTTATTGCGTGCCTGTGTTGACTAAGAGAGTGGGGCCCTCACCTGAGAAAGGGAGTTGCAGGGAAGTGATGCGATTAGGGCATAAGCATATACAGCAAAGCCACACAGCAGAGCATGTAAAAAGCATTTGTTGGTAGATATTTCATGCTTGCATCTGCAAGCACCCATGAGAAGTGAGGAGGAAACAGCGTGTGTTTGGGGACTGGGGGGTGAAAAGAGTGCATCTCTGCACACGTGAGAGAGGGAAAGACCATGGGATGCTCACAGTCCCAGAAGGGAAGCATGGCAGGGGTGCTGTACTGGGGCTGTGTGTGTCAATATTCACTGAACAAACCCCAGGAGCTTTATAATCTGGCCGATAGTGGTGTCACACCTGGTCACCCCTCAGCACAGGTGAGCTCTGTACATTTCTCAGGCCCGACACCTATGCTTTGAAATCTGACGTGCAAGATCTCCGTCTCAACGTTTTCACTGTTCAGAGAACCAGGCTTTTCAAAGGAGCAACATTCAACAGATTCAGCACAAAGAGGACCAGCGTGTGGTGGCATCTCAAAAAGGCGGCCAAGCTGGGCACTGCTTGCAGCTTGACATTCTCGTTTGCTGAGGTGGGGTGGTTTTAACCTTTCTTCAAGCCCCACTGTGGTTTGAACACAGGTACCGCTTTACTGAAATCTGTTTTCAGAAAAAAACAAACCAAAACCAGACCTGGTATTGTCCCTTGAGTCACTGTATGGTTACAATACACTCGCGTGTACCCGTGTGCTTTGTAGATGAGACGCTGCTGGGTGCAGGCATGGGCACGAGTGGGGAGCAGGGGAGAGAATTTTGGGCAGGAGGGGAGGGGAACGGTGGCGGGATGGAGGCGGGCGAGGCGCATCCCGCTGCTGCCCGAACACTGAGCCCGGCTTCGTGCGCTCCCTTCACCCCACAAAGCGACACATTCCCGGGGAGATGAAAACGGCGCTCGGGTCTTGTGCAAAGGAAAGAGGAGGGGGAGGAAAAAAAGAAGGGAAGAAAAAAAAAAAGGGAGAGGGAAAAGCCCAATAGCAGAGGCAGCGTGAACAAAAGAGTTGTTCTCAGGTGCCCTCTCCTGGTGCTGCTGAGGTTTCTCCTCGGATCAGGCCAAGGCGGCTCCGCCCGGAGGCGGCTGCGCTTCCCCGGGGTGGCCGGGCAGGGGGGCGGGGGCAGCCCCGGCATCGGGCATCGGGCACCTCCCTGGGGCCAGGGGCGGCTGAAATGGGCTCCTGGGGAGCGGGCATGGTGGGGAGAGGCTGGGCAGGGGCAGGAAGGGCTCGTGGTGCCCTCAGGGACCCAAGATGATGTTTCTGGCTCTGTCCCATCTGCCCTCTTTGGTACAGCACAGTCGTGGTTTGGCAGCTTTCATCAAAACCGGTCTTCCATCAGCGAATGTGTCTGGGGCTTATTTTTTCTTTCTTCTCCTGATCCCCATATCATCCCCATGTGTGGAAAGGGAATCCTGCCAGGACCTTCCTCTGCTCACCATAGGCTTGCACTGCTGAGCTTCTGCAGCTGCCATAGTTAACACCATGAGCTTGAAGAGTTAACCAGGGGGCCTTACACAGCGGAAGAGAATAAAAGGAATTAAGTTAGGACTCCTTTAGAAACCGAGCAGATGTAACCTGTAGGTTAATGTGCTTCCTGAAAAGAACTGAGAGAAGGGTAGGAAGGAATGGTAGAGAAGGACAGCATGACTGGGGACCAACAGAGACACGTACCTTCATAACCGTATTTCCTTCAGGACACCAGCCAAGATCACCTCCCATCACACATGAACAGAAGTGTTTCGGAGATAGAAAGATGAAGGATTTCAACCTAAACCACAAGGAGCCACATGGAGAGGACAAGGGGCAATGGGTTCAAGTTACACTGTGAGATTTTTCATCTTGATATAAGAAATACATTTTTTCCAGGGAGAGCAGTCATTCATGGGAACAACTTCCCCAGGACATGGTAGAATCCTTGTCACTGGAGGTTTTCAAGATGTGAATGCACAGGGTGTCAGATAATTTCATGTAGGCTCCATTTCCCCTGAAAGTTTGGACCAGGTGATCTCTGAGGACCCTTCTAACCTGGGCTGCTCTACAGTTCTATTTAAAATGTGATTAAGAAATCCCTGCATCTTTAAAAACAAAAAAATATCAATGCTTCTCACGTGGGAGACTGGTTTCAGTTCCCTGTTGCCCCCTGTCTGGGCTGCGGTTTGTGTTCCAGTTCCTCCATCAGAATTAGCAGCATCGGATTTTCCATCACTCCTGCTGCTTTGTGAGGAATGAGAAGGCATTTAGAGGACAAAGCCATTAGGGGCCTGGAAAGACATAAGATGAGCTGCAAGGCCCTACTCCCACCTCTGTCCTTCCATTTCCACTCAGCTTTGAACACATCCCAGTTACTGAGTCTCTGACATTGCCTTTGGGAAGACAAGTCATCTCAATGTACCCCCTGGGAAAATTCAGGGCAGCTGATGGTGGGGTTTGCCACGTGTTAAGTAGCAGAACATGTTGGAGCAGCTGCAAGAGGAATCAAAACCTGAACCTGATTGTAGTGGAGATCACAATCAGAAAGTAATGACTGATATTGTGTTTTGAATATAAATAGCAGAAATCAAGTGTTTGAGAGAAGTCTTTAGCCTTGACCATTCAGAACTCCTTGGGAGCAAAACAAGATCTAAGTTAGATGAACAATTAACCATTATTTTATGGTTAGAGATCAGCATTGGGCTGATCTCTTTTACAGGCACAAAATATACTCTACTGGAGGGAGGTACATGAGGGCCAGCTGAGTTCATAAGTTTGGATGAGCTTCCTTTAAGCCTGGCCTGTGATACACAAGCCTGATAAAAACTGTGTGTGAAGCTTGTAACAATAATGGCTTTTCCACTGTCTGTTCTAAGGAAAAGCCTTATGGCCCCAAAATACTCCCAAGCCTATTAGTTGCAATACAAATTAGTGCACAGGAGGAATAAAAGGCATGGGAAGAAGGGCACAGAGCCATGTCTGGGCTGTGCTCATGTTGTCCCACTAGATGACAACACCAACATGTTCTTGTGCACCCTGGGCTCACACCAGCACCAAGCAGGTTGCTGGAGACAGGGCACCTGCTGCCTCCTCCACTTGTGGTCCCTGGGGACCACTGGTAGCACAGCTGAATGAAGTCCTTGAGCCAAATCCTGCAGGACAGGGCTTTGTACAGGAGCTGCTAGGTAGTTCTGAACTGTAAACTGCCTTCCCTGCCTAGAGGTGTGTGCCAGAAGTTGGCTAACAGGTGCTGAGCTTAAATAAAGCATCCCTAAACTATTGTCATCATTGTATGGCCAGCCCACAAGTTTCCCTTCTCCTCCAATGAGATCAAGCAGCCATCAGTGCAGTCTGCAGTGCTGGGCTAAGCCTCAACTGTCTCGCAGAGAAGTATCATCTGTATCATTTATTTCATCCCACCTTCCTAGAACAGTTTTTTTCAAAAGGATGCAGCATCTTTTTGTTATACCTTGGAGAAGCAGAGCTTTTGCTTCCCTTCTGATCAATTTAGGCCTGTAAGCCATTACTCTGTACTATTTCTTATTAGGACATTGGAAGCACATGTCCTTCAAAACTTCAGGAGAGGACCAACAGTTCTCGTTGCTTAACATGTGCATACATCTGTTGAGACAGCTGCTTTGGTGTCCGCCAGTAGTGGTGCAATTTTTCTTCTCTAGATAAGACATCACACCTGCATTTGCCTCAGGTGCTCTATCACAGATGTTCTTCTCTAGCACAGATGCTTTGAAAGCAAAGATATTCACAGCTACTTCATCTATAGTTGCCATCTTGAAATGCCTCTCCTCACTTATTGACATCCTTTCTAACCCTGGCTCCGTCTGTGATTCTTCAGAGCTGCAATTTGGTGGTTTTCCTAGAGCTGACCCGATTTTTCTGGTATGATGTTCACAACATCAACAGAGATGTTTACTGCAGGTAACATTTGTTATTCAGATATACATATCCAGCCTCTTTTCCCTAGAACATACAGAGATGCCAAGGAGGAGGGGTGGCATGATCAAGAATGAGCCTGATAAAAGAGTGTACTTTGGCAGCAATAGCCAGGGATGTATTTGGTGGTGTCAGCAGCGTGAGATCAGGCAGCCCATGTGTGGCCTGAATTTCTAGGCAAGGTCAGATGTCTGATAAAGGAAGAGGGTGAGGACACTATCTATTTCTACCCCTTTTTCCTTATTAAACAGACCTTCTTTTGGAAGACCTTGGTTTCCCAGCAACTCCTACAACACTTAGTATTTAATTTTTGCTATAGGGCCTAAAGGCTCCTACACAGCCTTTGCTGTACAGACTTGTTTTCTTCCTGTCAGGGCCTTCTTTAAAAAAAAATCATGTTACTCAATTCCTCTTTTGCAGTGGCTAGCTTTTGGCTAAATTTGTCTTTTTTTTTAAACGGCTTTAAGAAAAATAGACTCTATAGAAATTGTAAGCTCAGCAAAAGCGTGTTAGAGGTTTTTCTGGTTGAATTTGGGGTTTGAGATACAGGAACTTCTCCTGCAATAGGAACCACATCCTCATTCTGCCAGTCACTCATAGTGGCTCTGACTACTGAAATCACACTGAAGCCAATTAAAATTGAAGTTTTGGCCACTATAGTGCCCAGTGTGCCTGCAGCATGCAGGCCTTGCAGTCATCCTTGCGTTGTACAGCCTGTTGACTGTACAGCCATTCTCAGAGACACAGCTCCCTCAGGTGGTGCATTTAACAGCTGGAAAAGCTCTGGAAAAGTACAAATGGAATAAAATACTAATTCTAGTGCAAACTGATACCTACAAGTATGCCCTTCTTAGACAAGTGTAGAAATCAGGACCCTGATCAGCAGAAATATGAGCAGGAGCATCATAGTAGCATCCCAAACCTACAGGCTGCCCTTGCTCTCCCAGGTTTGCCATCTGCCTAGTGCTCAGGGCAGGGAAAGCCATCAAGGGACAGGACACACCATCAGTGTGAGATGAGAGGTCAGGAGTAAGAGCAGAGCACAGCAAGTCCCTGGCCCCCTGGCACAGAACTCTTTTCCAGGGTAGGAAGCTTAGTGAGCTTCTGCCCAGCAGGACCCTCTGGTGAACTTGCCAGCAAACAAGGGTGGGGCTCTGGGGCACCCACCCAAATGGGGAAGGGACTGAAGCAGGCTTTGGGAAGAGCTCATCATGGAAGTGAGGTGCATGCATTTTTGTGGAAGACAAGCTGGAGACGAGAGCACCCTTACACAGGAACTCACTAGCAAATAAGCATCCCTTTATTTCATTCCCTTCTTCATGGGGAAGCTCACCTTGCTTTCAACAGGAGAAGAGGGATCTGCCTGACTCCAGCTGCTAAAAGCATCAGTCCCAGACTGTCCCAGCAGGTGTTGCATTTCAGCGTGAGGCTCTTCAAGGGCTAGTTGTCCTAATGCACAAGCCTTACTGCCTGTCCCCATTTCACTGGTGTTCAGCCAGGGAGCAGGAAGCGTAGAAATGCAGTTTTGGGGTGCCCACAGTTTTGTTCCAGAGCTGATCCCCTCCAGTTGTCAGCAGTGTCCATGCCTCACACCCTCCTGCCTTCACACCGCACTCCCTCACCTGCCCCATACCACCCAGAAGGGCTGGAAATGAAAGTGGGTGTTTGTGTGGGAGATCAGGCAGCAACCCAAAATGCTTTCCTGCTGTTGTTATGCAGGCAGAGAAAGCGAGTGGGAAATGCAACCAATGAGCACTACTATGCAGAAAGCGTCTCTGTTGTGGGGTTATCTCTTCCTGTTATCTCAAAAACTGTATTTCAGAGGCACCAAAGGCAGAAACTGTCTAACAATATGGCCCAAAACAAAGGCACACAAGGCACCAGCGCCGTGTCGAAGTCGGGGCTGCTGACAGCCAGGTGGGCAGAATCAAATGTCATCTTAGTCTTTTGTCTGCCGTAGCCTTTGCCCTCTCCTTCCCTCTGCGTGTGCTTTGATCACACCAGCAGTTTATGACAGTGATGCTGAGGGAGGGAGAGCAGGGCCTGCTGGCACCATGGGCTCTGGGTGGATGGGGCTCACTGCATGCTCAGTGAGACACAAAAGAGGGGAAGTCAGCATCAGCTGTACACCTTGCATGGCAGGAGATAGCAAAGAGGTGTACCCTTCTTCGATCCTTTCAGAGCCAGGGATCATTCCCAATGGCACCAGCAAAAGCTTCCTGGGGCAGGTATGATAAAGAGGAACCATGCTCTGAAGCCATGAAGGTGCCTTGGAAGTCCCCTCTCCTCCCTCTCACCAGGCATGCTGCCCTCAGGCTGACGTGTGCATAGGTGGAGTGCCCAGGTGTCATTCAAAAAGGAAAAATAAACCGTCAGAGTGGGTGTTTTGTAGGAAAGGAAAGCTAGAATTGAAAGTAACGCTGCAGCAGCGCTGCCCAGGGAAGTGTCACAAGAGGTGACAACAAGGCAGCTGGTACTGGGATTAAATTAGGAGGGGGAAGCAGGAAGCCCAGCAAGCAATGCAATACTTGCCCCCTGCCCAAAAGGTAAATCACAGTTTAAATGAGAGTACTGCATGGAAAGAGGAGCTCCATTCCAGGACTGCAAGCATGAGAATTAAGTGACTCAAATCCTGCTTCCTGGTCATCCAGCTCATCTTTTCCAGCAGCCATTTCTGTGCCTGCCTGTCCCTCTCTGCCTGTCCTGTTGTCCAGCATGCTGCATGTACAGAGCCTGGCTTGTTCCCTGGGCCAGCTCAGATGATCTCTGCCCTCCTTCTCTGCCCCAAATTCCTCTTGGAAAGCCCTGGGCAGTATCAGGCAGATGCCTATGCTGATCTTGATGTAAGGTAGCTCCTCACATGCCTGTTCCTCTCTCCCCATGGCAATGCTTTGTACCTTCCCAGTTCCAGCAAGGGTCAAGGGGAGCAGGAGCCATGTCATGCTGCTCTGCTGTGGGCACTGGGAATGCTCCTTCTTCCAGGTCCCTGCTGTTCTTGGGGAGAGAGCATCTCCCCCTCACCAAGGAGGAGAAATTCTTGTAAGGGAGATGCAGGTTTGCATCCTCGCCGATTTAGGGTTGTTTGCCTTTGCCCTGGCCAAGAGAACCCACAAAGGGTGAGAAATTTGCTCAGTTTCTTACTTTCACAGCCATCCTCCCCTCCAAAGGGGAGCTGGGAGTCCGTCAAGGTGTCAAAACCCTTCCGGTCTTTCAGGACAGACATATCAGGGGTTGTTTCCTTCTTTACAGAGAGTCGTCAGAGTCCAGCTATGGCAAATCAGTGCCAGCTGTACTGGTACAGAGACTTCACCCTCTGCCTATTGGGCAGCAGTGCTCCTCCCTCACCAGCAGCAGAGCAGAGAGGAGTTTCGGTTTGGGCTGAGCACCAGAGGCAGCTCTTCTGGCAACCCTCTTCAAGGATAAAGGCTAAAGCTGCACCCTTGAGAGAGGGAAGTGCTCCCATGGCCTCTGCTGCTCCATAGCTCAAGGCAGCAGTCAGCCTGCAAGGATGGGAAAAGGAGCTCTTGTAAAATCCCACCTGCAAGGAGGGAATCAGCACTTCGTTAGGGGAGAGGCTGAGAAGGCTGGATTTGGCATCCCTCCTATGAGATGAGGGTGGGAGGCCACTTTATTGGTACAGAGTCTCTTACTCTGTTCTCCTTCGATTAACTCTTATCTTTCTTTCCACAGCATGAGATAGGATTGCCCAGAAGGGTTATTTCACAAGCTTGATAGCTGCTAGAAACTGATCTTATCCAAAAATCTGAGGCCAAACCTCACAGCATACGAACAAGACCCTTGATCCTCCAGCCAGGCCGAGGGTGACCATCAGCCATTTTGGAGATCAGAAGGCAACAGCCATGCCAGCCTGCTTGCTGCACAGCCAGCACCTGCAAGGTGTTTTGGTGAGACACCTTGCCTACCTAACTGAGCTCTGCTCCCACCTGTTGCCCATAGCACACCCCACAGAGGACTATAGTTTGAAAGACAAACCCAGCATTTCTTAAAGCTTTATCATGGCTGAGGAGGTGATGCCCTGTCAGGTAGAAGGGAACTGATGAGCAACACAGTCCCAGCTGGCATTTATCTCCGCATCAGAGCCTGAAGATTTGTGGCAGAATAAGGATGAAATCTGTGTCTTTTTCCTATAACATCATTTTGGCAAGCATTCCAAGACAGACATTTGAGCTAGCCATGGTTTTCTACTTGACCTTTTACAGGCTCAGCATTTTATTGTAGAAATCAAATTATCTAGCTGGCTCCAGCCCTGCCTGTGCCAGAAATAGGAGAGCCTCCTTCTGGACTGACTAATACCCAGCTGAGATACAAACAGGTCTTGTCTACTTTACAAGAAAGGCCAAGTCTGGGCAGCAAGTGTTGCTGATGGCACGGGGATTGAGATGGATAGAAAATATGTATCTTCTATACAACTAACCATTGCTCTTTTGGTGCCTGCTCAGCCCCAATGACTGGTGAGCACTACGGAACGACTACAGACCTTTGCTGCACTTTCCTCCCATTCCTTGACTGCTAGTTCTGCAGCATGTCACCTGGGCAACATAAACTACCTCTCTCCAATCAGAAAGGACAAGGCAACATCCTTACAGAGCATGGCTCAGCATGTCAGCCCTCTCGCCTCATCCTCCTTAAGAAGAAGGGGAAAAAACACTTCATCTTGTGTGACTTACTTGGTAGTAAGTCTTCTGTCTACGAAAGAAGAACCAAGAAAGGCTGCAGCAATTATACCATAGCTGAGCACTTCCTGTTACTTCATAGGGCTCGCTGTCAGCTCATTTTCCAGAACTGAAACATCCTCTACAGCACAAACCCCAAGGTTTGAAAGCTCCATGACACACATTCAGAAAAATTGCTGACTATCCAAGCAGGCACCAAGTAAAACTTGGGACTGTACAAGTATCGTCCACTGCAGCACATCAGGAACAAACACGAGACATCACAAAATCAATGGTGACTATCAGAAAAAAGGGATCAAGCAAAAATAAGTATTGTGCTGATGAGCCTCCCATTGTGTGGGGCTACTCTGTGCCTGTAGTATTTTCTTGTCTGCCTGCCAGAGGACTATGTTTTGATGCAAATCCACCCAAGAGGGCTAAATTCAGTTCCTTTTACTTAACTTTGCGCCTCTTCGCATGTAAAAGAGAAACATTTGGATGAAAAGAGTGTAGTAACCCAGAGGAGACCTCAGTGAGTTGTCTGAGGCTGAGAGCACTTCTCTCAGCCCACAGTTACAGCAGCCAAGTGCAAGGCAGTATTAAAGCATGCACCTCCACACTTCACTCATGCCCACTGCTGTGGCCTCTGGCCTGCCCTGTACTCAGGGTGCCCACTGGCAGACCGAATCCCCAGGAAGGGGATCCAAGGGCAGCTTTCAGATATGCTCAGCCCTCACTTGCCTTAAGCTGAGACAACAGAGGATTGCCCAGTTCACAGGGTGGTCTCGAGCCCACTCTTGAGGGCAGGTTTAACCCAGTTTGTGACAAATAGAAAAGCTTTTTGCCTCCTGTTACTATCCTGGGCATGATGTAACTTTGTGTTGCAGTTCCTTGCTGGAATAGCAAGCACACCTCTGTGCTGGGTCAGAGTCACCCCGGCACCACCTCACACATACACTGGTGCTCCCCTGTAAGGACCTGTGGCAAGTGTCACCCCACCAGCACCAGCCCCAGGCAGAGGAGGGCCCAGGGCAGCAGCTGGTGAGGAGCCCAGAAGGGTCTCTCAGAGGAATGTCAGAAGCTCACCATGCCTCAGCAGCAGCAAAGGAGCATCTCCAAAGCATTCCTGCAGCTCTGTTAAGCCCAGGCACGGAGAGGACTAGTCAGTGCCAGAGGGGTCCCAGGAGGAGCCTGGCCTCCTCCTCAGGTCCCAGCAACCCTCCCTCTCTCCCAGGAAGGACCAGTGCTCCTGTATCCATCCACGCAGGACAGGCAGAGCGTGCTGCCACAGCAGGCAGGTGGTCACAGAGGCTGTGCTTACCCACACCCACCTGAGCCCACCAGCTGCTGGGGATCGGTGTGAAACTTCCCTTGTCCATGTTTCCATGGCTCAGGGATCAAAATATTTTTCTTGCCTTCTTTGTAGCACATGAAATCCAGATGCTGAAGTACCAGCACAGGTGTGAACTAAGATCCTCTCCACCCACTCTTAGCTTTATTTGTTCACTGCAGAGATATAGCAGATGTTACAAAATAAATGTTTACTAAATGCAACTTTAAATAAAGCCCTAGAACAAGCTGCAGAAAGCTAAGGCAAGAGCAAGTGATGCTCCCAGGGCTGTGTCCACTGTTGGAGTTCAAGCAAAGCAACTGAGCTCTAGAGGAGGCAGAGACCTCCTTCTCCCTGGTAAGTTTCTTCCCTGCCCTTGTACCAGAAGACAAAAATAGTCACGTTTCTGAGGAAAAACAAGGGATGGTTGCTTTATCTCCCCTGGCATGTGTAGGATAGGCAAGCCTGAAAGGGATACTACATCTTCTTCTGCATAATGCAACAACATGCTGGATGGGTGTCTCATGCTCTGTGGCTCTCATAGCTCTCTCCTCTTCCACCCATGCTATCATTTACACCAGACAGGCCAGTGTGCCCATTCAGACATTGCAGTCTGTCCTCTTTTGGCTCCTCAGCTGTTCTGTAGAGGCAGTTATGAACATCTCCAAGGACCAGATGAGCAAGCAGTGTTTGTCCAGCACTGAGAGGGTGATGCAGGCACAGTTATTGGATTCCAAGAGCTCCCTTTGGGTGGGAGATCTCTCAGCAGTTCTCTATCATGATCTGGTTATACATGAGGTGCTTACCAACAAAACCGAGGGATATGCTCCCTCACCATCAGCAGGAGGCCCTATGATGAAAAGCCATGACAATTCAGATAATGCCACTAGTAATCGGACTGCTTGGCAGTTTGTAATACTTGCTTCATGAGTCAATAGATACCAAACCTCTCCTATGACAAAAAAGTTGTCCAGATAGATAGCCAAAAAGACCTATGCTGACAATAAAGTTTCGTTTTGTTTGCCATCAAGGAGTCACAGAAAACTGAGCTGAAACAGTACTTGGAGAGGCCATGTAGCAGATTTCCCTGGCCCTCAGAAGGATAAGGATGCCTCATCTGCCCTTTGAAAGTCACAGTGCTAGAGATCCTCTCCCAGAAATCTATTCCAGTGCTTTATTTGCAGAAAAAAGAAGAAATAATCCAGACCTAGCTCTCCCTTGACGAAAGTTAGGCCCATGGTTTCTCATTCTAAACATGGTAGAGAAATTGAAATGATTACTTCTTCCCGCTTGCATTTTTCCCCCACTGATGCTTCAAGGCTTTCACATCTCCTTTCAGTGTTATCTTCTCTGCATTAGATGATACCAAATCTTTCAACTTCAAACAAGCATTTAATTACATACAACTGGTTTTCGATCCAGGAGGTCATGCATTTGATGCTGGAGCCAAAGGGCTGCCCTAGTGTGTGACAGGAGAAAGGTGAAAGATACATGACAAAACCCTGTAAGATCCTTAGGCCCATGTTGTCTCACAAGAGCTTTATCTTCTCCTTGATATAATCCATCCAAAAAGCATGAAGATAACAATGTGTGGTAAAAGCAAGTGAACCACAGGTTTCAAGGCTCAATGCTCCATACCCTAACATGGAGACACTTGAAGAAAAATGACCACAAGGATGAATGCCCGTCACCTTGAATCTCCTCCAATGGGCATCTTCATCTCCATTTGATGCTCTCTCTAATGTTCTGCAATGAAAGCTGCCGTTTCATAGCTGAGCATTATGCAAGGCTGGGTGGGAGGGGTTCCTGACTACTGGAAACTTTCTTTTCCCAGTGAACGGCAGAGCAGAGAGACCACCATCCCTCCCAGGGCAGATGTTCAAGGTCTTTCTCTCGGGTGTTTTGGAGTCCGCTGCTGGGTGCGGGGCCTGGGCCGTGGGGGCAATGGTTGCTGCTGCACCTGGGGTTGCGGCAGCGGCCGCTGCTGCACACGCAGCTGCTTGGGGGTGGGGTTGCAGGGCGGCTGAGGGAGCTCCCGCACCACCATCTCACTGTTCACCCGACGAGGCTGCGCGATTTGCTCCTCATCTGCAACAAGAGAAGGACCCAGCAATCAGGCACATACTCAAGTCTAAGCAGAAGTTGGACAGCCAGGGAAAAGTGCTTGGCCCAGGCAGGAAAAAGCCAAATGTTGGTCTTACCTGGAAGGCCACTGTCATTCTCAGGTGTTCCTGCTACTCCAGTGGAACAACCGAAATCACTAAAATTGCATCCTGGGCAAATCTGAAAGCTTTTTGGCTGCCTGGCTGAGATCAAGGTACCTGGGCGTGTTTGGGGGCAGCACTCTCTACCTGGAATTGACTTTGCTAGGGAGGCTTCAGTGGTCACGGGGAAAGCACTTGCCTATTCTTCATGGTTATAATTTCAAGGGATATAGGAGGGCCATGGTGAGTTATCCACGGTCAGATGCAGTGAGGTTGCACTCCCCTCAGCCATGGGACTGGTCATGCTCACCCTTTTTGTCAGTCTGATCACTAGGCACCTTTGAAGTATCAGCTGAGGTTTCCTTCAGGTATTTTCTTCTTGACAGAGTGTTGTGGTGTACAAAGGAGCTTTTACTCCTATTGCTTAACTCAAGAACTGACTCACACACACCAAAACTAGCTGTTATTTGAGACCACACAGGAAGCCTGACACAGTCTGTGGGGGCAGGACTCAGAAACAAGCCTTTAAACAAGCCCTGCTAGGGCAACTTCCCTCCTGATTTAGCCTCCCCTTTCAGGTAGACTGAACAACTCTTCTTGAGTGGCAGCTCAGTATCCTCTGTCCACTCAAACTAACAGCAATGCCCAGGTTGTAATTAAAGGTGATCTCTCTGTTATACTGGGAGCCCATTCTCAGAGAAGACTTTAGCAGAGTATTTCTTATGGTCTTAGAGGCATGAATTTTGAACAACAGATGAAATCTCTGTCCACTACAAAAACCTCAACTCCAAATTTAGAGTGCCCCAAGCTGAACCTCCAGTGTTGACAGACCTCCGAGGACATGGTTTTGTAGAAAGGACAAGTTCTGTGAGATGCCTGAGCCCTTCTTGTCCCTTTTCACTATCTATAATGTTTCCCAACATGACCGATGATTTCAAGGATCCTAATTTTACACATATAAATTTGATGAAAAAAATCTGCCAACAGGATAACTAATTGTTTATTTTAGCCCCATGGATGCTCATTTCTGGTGGGCTTGGCCAAGCTTTAGAGGAACAATCCTTCCCCCACAAATAAACAAAAAAGCTTGAGAACATGAAGTCTTTTGTTCAAAGCATATATCAGAAACTGAGACTGGCAATGCCAGCTGTTCTGCCAAGATTCACCACATGCCAAAGCCAGGTTGTTGCTCTTGCCGAGGCAGAGAGCATGCCTCTGCTCACCAGGGTGCTGTCAGTGGGGAACTCTAAGATTTTAGGTGGTTGGCTAGCAACATAAAGCCCCTTAAACACTTACCATCATCTTCAAGCCTTTGTGCTTTCTTCCTGACACAATAAATAAGCAAAATCAGGAAGATGATGAGGAAGACTGCACTTCCTGCTATGCTTAGGATGACATAAAGGTCCAGCTGGCCTAATTAAGGAAATGAAAGAGGATGTTAGAGGGAAAGAAATAACTTGCACTATGTCTATCTAGAATTCTGTATTTTCTTCCACTGACTGTAAAGGCAGCCCCAGTGAGAGAGCCCATCCTTTGTCTTTTCCTTATACACAGCAGAAAGTTGCTGGTTCTCATTGTGGAGAATTTTGATTACTTCCTGATGGATTCAAGTTCTGCAGAAAATTGAAACCAGACCATTCATGTGTGCCAGCTCATCTTATTTAAATTACCACAAAGACCCTGTTCCTGATAGTAACAGACCCTTTTAAGGACAACGGCTATCCAGGCAGTGTTCAGCATCTAACAAAAATAAACTTTTAAAATACTTCCTACTGAGTTGGAAACACTGAGACTAGCTTGCTTCATAGTATTTTGGTACTTCCTCTTCAATTTTTGGCTGTACGCAAATCTAAAAAATAGTGAAAATGAAAAGAACATAACCAAATGTCCCACAGTCTCAAAACAAGAGTTTAGATTGCCCAGTGAGCAAAAATTTATATGAGTGTTCCTTATTTTTGCCAGATAATGTTTGCTCAATGCTGGCCATCCTTCGCTACCTCCTGCTCGTGCTGTCCTCCTGGAATTCAGTGTTCACACTCAAGCACAGGCACCATGGAGCTAAACCCAGCAGAAGTGCACCTTCCTGGGCTTCCTGGGGGACAAAGCTCCAAAGGGACACCACTGGTACCACCCTTAACACCCACTAGGCAAACACATGGAGGGCAAAGAGTGATGACACCATAGCCAAGATGTCTACAGTATAAAGACCCTCAGTGGTGTGGTTCTTCTCACCTGATTTATCCACCAGTGCTACACTGAGGCATATTTTGCCCTTTCTGTGCCTGTTTCTCCCAGCTGACTGTAAGGTGAGCCCAGGAAGATTCACACATAGTTACGTTTATATGAAAAGTTAGCTGAGCTAAAGCCGCTACCCAAGGCGGTAGGCATAGAACACAGGACCAGATGTTCATGGAGGGCAGCAGGGTTGGAAGGAGGTTTGACTGCAAGCTGAGGGTGGCAGAGTCCTGCCACCACATGGAAAGGTTTGAGGGGCTTTAGTTTGAGTAGGAAGGGTAGTGCTACATGGTTTTAGTGGGTTTTTTGGTGTATGAGAAATGCTATATTTATACCCTAAAGATCAGCGTGGCAGATCTTTATTTCTCTGTTAGCAATCTGAGAAAAACCAAAACTCTCCCACCCAACTCGCCCTGTGAAAGAAAAGCATTTCTCAAGGGTGAGAAGAAGTGAAATCAAAGTATCTGCTGAAGGACAATGATTGCCTATACCAGCAATGCAGGAAGGCCCATGGTTACCTGGCTTGTACCATGGGATGGGCAGCTTCAGCCAGCATTTCCTCATTAACACAATGTGCTTGGACTAGTTTGCCCTGACTTAAACTGACCTAACCCAGCAGCATGTTTTCACACCTGGCTTCAAAGTCCATGCCACATCCTGCTCCCTCACACCCCAACCCCCTCCCAATGCTGACACCAATGGAACTGTGCACTGATGCAGCAGAAAGCAACTCTTTTTTGTCTATTTTAGGCATCGGGGAGATCCTTCAGGAGGCAAGAGCTGCACAGAAGAGCAAAGACCACCACATCATAGCATAGAATTTGCCTTTCAGTCAGCCTCAGCACACCTTGGATACCTTCAATAAGGCCTCTATATCTTAAGGCTTGCTCCCTCCCTTCTCAGACCATGGGCTGGCCTTCGGACTTGGACTTTCCCTAAATTCACTATGGCAGAGATAGCTGGAAATTGGAAATACTGAGCCAGCTCTAAGTGAGCCCCCCCACTCTCCACTAGCTCCAGTGGGAATCTAGAGCAAGAGAATGTTTGAAGCAAAGTACTCCCAGTTAGCTTGGATGAACCCCAGCCCAACAAATTTAAGAACTTTTGCCCAGTACTACAGTGGAAATCCAAACTTTGAACTGAACTCTACATCCAGTGTCATTATACCAGTATGATCTGTCCCTTGTTTTTGCCTTAACTTTCAAAACTTTTACCAGGGTGAGCGATGACTTATTTTGCCTATCTAATAATTTAAGCACTACTCTGCCCATTTAAAATGCAATTCCTTCAGTTCTTTTGCTGCAGCTGTAGTTTAGAAAGGTGGCACTTCAAGCAAGTAAGAAAATCCATAGTAAATTTGAGCCATGCTCATCTAAGTCACACAATCCCAAAACTCAGCTAAATTCTCCATAACCTCCCTCCTGATTTCTAGGCCAAGCTGGAGAGTCCAAGCAGCTAATTTTTCCTCTTGTGAGACCACCCATCTACTTTCACGGGCAACCACCACCTTCATAGGTATGATCATGAGGAATAGAAAAATAATGTGCAACTGATTTCTCCAACAAGAGGATATAAATCAAGAGCAAATCCCCTGAAATCAATGCCCTGGCTTCATATACATATGAGAAAATCCCAAGCCATATTTTCCAAAAATACCACTACCACTAGTAATGGTTGGCACCATTGAGTCTGTCAGGCTGCTGACATCAACAACTCTGTCAGGATACCTCTGGCAACTTTTGGAAGAAGAGTCAGCGGTGATGGAGGGGAGAGAAAATGACAGGATGAACAAGAATATCTTTCTCATTCATTTACCCCTCAGCCAGTCTGATTTACTGGCAGACTGCTGTTTCCCGCAGGAGACATCACCCCAGGTGGAAGCAGCATTGCAGCGTGTCCCAGGGCCTTCTCTGCCAACCCACAAGGCTCTTGACTCCCGGAAAACCTCTCCCCCTCTTTCAGTGACCCTCAGGCCTCACTGAGCAGGGGGAAAAACACTGCTGGCCACAGGCGAGGAGGAGAAGCACTGCCTGCTTCACATCCCACTGCCCCCAGCAGCTGTTAGAGCACGGGTGTCATAAGGGCAGCAGTGAGGCAGGCAGCAGCTGGGTGGGGAGGGTGGACATGCAGCAAGGCTGAGAAATGCCAAGCAGAAAGCTTGACTTGCATCCCAGTTCCCAATAACTGCAGTGGTGTTAGACTCACGATACTGGGTACTGGGAACCATTGATTCTCCTGGAACCTGGACCAGTCTCACAGATACATGCAAATGTGTCAGGCTCTGTGTGTCTGCCCTAGCAGATTTTGGTAAAAATGGATTTCTTACCTGAGCACTTAATTACTTTCTCGGCCTTTTTTTCACTGACTTGGTTCTTAACAACACATCGGAATGTTCCTGAATACCGTGTGTGCAACTCCAACTTTGTGGCATTCTTTTGGATTTTTTTGCCTTTATCTGGAGCCAGTTCTATTAGAAGTGTTTCATCTTTAGTCTTCTCCTTCACTTCACACTTGACTAATATAGTTTTATTCAAGCATTCAGCACTGAGGATTGGCTGAGGGACAGTCTCTGAAAAAGAAGTGAAGGGACAGGCACATCTGAGATGGTTTCTCCTTTTGAAAACCCCCATTATTAAGCAGAACAGAGAGCAGTAAGGGAATAACACCAGCTAATAAGACCAAAGAATAATGAAGAGCAAACTATACCTTTACTACAGAAGTAACATAAAGAGACATGCAGTATATTAGCCTATGCATTTGGCCTAGCAAAGCAGAGCTGCCCCACCACAGCTGGACGACTTTGAGTCTGAGCCTGGCCTCCAGCCAGGCGGAGGAGGGGCAGGAGCTGTGCTTTCGGTGGAGGCAGAGGATGGGAGAGACTCAGAGCCACAGCCCCCTCCAGCTACGTCCCCGATGTTTTGTTGCAAATGGAGTCGGCTCTGGTCTGTCTGTGGCCATGAGAAGAGATTTCCTCTAAGGCAGGGCTTCTTAAAATGCTTTATGTGCTACCAACAGCACTCCACTAGCACAACAACCATAGCATGAAAACCCATCAAAACAGAATAGAAAACACAAACCAGGCACCTCTTAGCTCTCCATGAGATTGTGACAGATACTGATTTTTGTCTCTTTTTATGTCCTGCAAACAGCAAGGTACATTTTGGTTCCTGATTCTCTATCACTGGTGGCACTCAAGAGCCAGAAAAGCCTGCAGGGCTTTCCTCAACTAGGGGCCATGGACAGGGACATCAGATGGAAAAAAAATTAATTCTATCTTTCAGACCAGGTAAACAAAAATGTGCCAGGGCTTCTCCTATTTATAGGCAGTGTCAGTTATTGAGGTCATAAATTTTAAAGCAAATAAGGGCTGCTTATAGCAAATGCAGTCTAGGTTCACACTGTGACATCTGCCTTAAGCCCACTCCTCTTCTGCAAGTTGTAGCCTATCATTCAGGGGAACATCTCAGCGTAAAATACTAGAACCCAGATCCCAGTGATGGAGTTGTGTGATAATATCATCTAAACTTTTTTTTTTTTGGAACAACTATCTGTCCAACCCTAGTAACAAAGTATAACCTGGCTGACAGATCACTCTTAGCACACAACATACTAAAGAACTTTACTTCCAAAATTGTGAGTAACATGTAATGAAGCGTCTCTGCTGCACAGTAGATTAAATGATGCAGCACATAGCTAGGCTGGAACCTTAACCTGAAATTGAACCCGAGACACCCCAATGACAACTCACTGGCTTAAAGCATGAGTAAATAGCATCAGACCCTGATGACTTCCTGAATCTGCAGACAGTTTGCAGTAATAATTCCCAAAGTAGTGAGACATCCTCACTGCTCAGCAGTCATTTGCCACGTGGTCTCCCACTGCACAGAAACCCCACTAAAACCATTCCAGCTGCTGTTGCAGCCTTATCAAGGTATCATTTCTGTAGTGCCAGCTGGTGCCCACAAACTGAAGAGGTGTGCCTGCTGGCTGAAGGACAGAACAATAACAACTTGCTGGGGAAAACCCCATGCTACCCTACAGCTTAGCAGACTAGAGAGGTGTCAGCAGCCATAAAGGAGCAGAATAACCATCCCCATCTTCCCTACTTGCCCCAAAAGCTTTGGGCTGCTACCGCTCTGATCTCTCAGGACAAGATACAGCACAGGAATGGAGGCTGCCCTAAGGCTTTGAACCCATGCCTCTGAACCCCCGAGGTGTGTGCTTAAGTGTGCTTTGAACAGCTCACACTTTATCTTTGTCATGTTATGCTATGCAAGGATAGGATGCAGGAGTCTTCTTCACCTGCAAATTCAACTCCTATTGTGGTGTATTTCAGGGGAGGTGACTGCTGGCTATTTTTTATGATAGAGAAAAACTGGAGTGGGACTGCATTGCACAAGCACAGGCATTTAGTACCACCTAGGCTCCTGAGTTCTCTTCAGGAGGCTGGCAGATGTGTTTATGGTGCTCACCTTGCTGGAGCAGTAGCTAGAGATCAAAAGTCATAACTCACTGCCCACAA
Organism: Brachypteracias leptosomus; assembly: GCA_013401335.1. Classification (NCBI taxonomy): domain Eukaryota; kingdom Metazoa; phylum Chordata; class Aves; order Coraciiformes; family Brachypteraciidae; genus Brachypteracias; species Brachypteracias leptosomus. The sequence goes on from VYZX01033502.1 coordinate 133,579, forward strand.
AAGAGTACTAGAAGTGCCAGAAGTACCCAGTGCATCAGGCACAGGCGTACCTCACATAGGTTGCTGCTCTCCTACAAGAGGTTTCTGAAAGCATCATCCTGCTGGGAGCACAGTCTTGCTCATGTGGTGCTGCCCTGGTTCAGATCCTGAGGGGTCCCAGCAACACATGTGGTGCTGCAGTTCCACCATCTGCACTCACCCTGCTGCCAACACAGACATTCTCACAGCTGCTTTCTTGGGTATATGTAGAAACCTGGTGGCTGGCAGAGAGGGCAGCCAGAAAGAAGCAGCAGACCAGAGGGCATCAATAGGAGCAAGAGAAGGGAGAAGAGTGGCAGACTGCTGTCAGTGGTGGGAGGAAAGACATACATCTCACAGAAGTCCCTCCAAAATAGAAAGGGGGGCAATAAGTAGAAAAGGTTGCAGGAGAGAGTGGGAATACCAAGTCTTATTCAGCTATGTTGGGAATGGTATGGGAAGGGCAAAAACTCACCCTGAACGATGAACACTGTATCTTCTTCTGCCTTCAATTTTCCATCCTGCTGATAAACAGTCACCTTGTACTTTCCACTGTCCCCTTTCACAACCTGCTCTATTTTCAGTGTCCCATTTGGGAATATCTTACATCTGCACTGGTCCTTGTTCACATAGTACTTAACATCCTTATCTTTTATCCGAATCAACTTTGTTCCATCTCTCAGCCACGTTACATCATATATGCCCCCACCAGCAGCAGCGATGCTGAGAAGAGCAGACTCATTCACGGCCTTGTAAATCCACTTGGTGACGGAGCCTGCAAAGGGAAGAACAACCATCCCGTCAGTGTGTCTCCAGCAGCCCCCACTGCTGCATTAGGCAGCCACAGTGGTGACCTAAAAGGGTGCTACCCACCCCAAAATTGCTTAAGCGTCTCTGCATTACTGATGTTATCTTCTTCCCATGCTCCAAGACACCTCTTGATTGTTCATTAGGTAAATGTCAGTGCTTAATTTAAGCCTGAGAGGCAGAGAAGCTAAGAATCCAGCTTTCAAAAGCTGTCTTTCAACTTTAGCTGACTTATTTGGGGTGATTTTGGCTGCCAAGATTCATGACTGTCTATGAACTTAACCCTGAACTTAACCCACCCAAAAAATAAGGTCACTTTGGTGCAGTGTGCATGTGGCACAGGCTGGTACTTAGAGTGACCATCACTGCAAACATCACCATGAGCACCAAGAACACAAACTAGTAATGGCCCTGGGCAGTAAGATCTGTTCAGTAATAACAGTGATGGCAATAATAATCATCGTAACAGTGGCCAATGTCGAGCAGTGAGTAAGTGTAAGATACTGAACTGGAGGCAGACCCAGTGCTGCCAGCTTGCAGTGCCCTCTCCTCACCCATCCCAGGCACCCTGCCTGCTGGAATATATCCACTTGATTTTTCTAGCACAGGATCACAGAGGTGCAAGCAAGGCAGGGAGAAACAAAGAACTAACTGTATCCTGTGAACTGACTGGGCACTGGAGACATTAAGAGATAAGCAAAGACAAAAAAATAAAATCTTTCTCATTCCAGGTTTCCTTAATGACAGGTTCCATCTCCAGAATATGTAAGAGTAGGTGTTTCCCAAAAGTGCTGCCAGGACTGGGCTGCTGAAGGGGATATTCAAAAAAACCAAGGTTCTGAACATCAATTGCGTTACTACAAGCAGAGATGATGCCATCTTCATGCTATGCATGGGTGTCCTGCCCTCTCCCCTCCAGGCTGCTGCACAGCCTTTGCAGGGCCCACCTCCAGTAAACCAGGACTTTGGAGTGCGAGCTTTGTCAGGAGGTCACTTCAAGTGAAGTACTGTCTCCACCCCTGTGGCAGGTGGAAAATTTGCAGGAGGAGGTAGAAAAGTGCTCACCGGTGTCAGGTAGGGTGAGCTCACTGATAAACGAACATGCACACAGAGCCAAGGCTTATTTAATTTGCCATTTTTGTATGTTCATTCCTATTCAAATTACAGCATAAAGCCAATTGGCAGGAGGGGATTTCTCTTCCCATCACTCCAACTTTACATAGTTTAAGCACTTTTTCACCACAGAGAAAAAAACCGTATGTTTATGCATATTTTTATTACAGTCCTTCATTCCTGGCATCTAGGAAAACAGTAAACTATATAACAGGGGGGAAACTAAAAGCTAGTTGTTATTTCATGAAGCTCACAATATTAGAGATAATCAAAGAATTAAAATAGTGTACCTCTGCAACAAGAAAATTAATACTGTAGTGCTTCTGGCAATTCACCCACAGTCAAAATGGAGGCTGTTATTTTGCTGTTGCATTTCTTACAAGGTATTTGGTGTATCTAATGAAATATTCTGAAATCAAGATATCAGCCAAGCAGTCTTGGAAGCAGCTATCCTCTACAGTACAGATTATACTCAAATATTTGAATTCTGATACTTATTTCTGCTCAGTTATGCACAGGTATGTAGAGCTAGTAATAGAATTTCTGTGCATAACAGATTAACATAATTTATTTTTTCCTCTCTAGAAGTAAAGAAAAAGATAACCTAAGTTTTCAAGGACGGTTCAATGGCATCTCTATGGACAGAACACCTAGGCACATCTCTGGATGCTTGTCTATCTGATCTCAATAGTCTTGCTAATGGAAAGCTGAGTGTCCCACACATATGATATTAAAAATCCATTTAGCTAATGAAACAACATTTCTGCTAGTGCCAACTGAAATACGCTCCAAGGGGCAAATGGATCCGAACCGGCGATGTAGAGCTCGCTTGCAGTCACAAGAAAGAGTTAAAAGTTCCCATAGTAACTTTAGAGAAGTAAGGAAAAACAAGTTTTCCATTCAAAGGAATAATCTTCATTTCTGCTAGGGAAGATGTTTTATATACCAAGTTAAAAAAAAAGAAATCCTTATTTATCTATTAATTTTGTTCTGGAGGAAAAGCAAAGCATTAAGTAGACATACATACAATATGTAGTAGAATGAACAGAGAGAAAAAATATTTATGCATGATTTTATTGTCTCTGTCTCTTACAACCTTCTGTAATCTATGAGTTAACACCTTAATTAAGTTTTTAGATTAGTATTTTAAAAAATAATGGAAGCAATAATACACAAAATATAAAAGATGTATATATTTGCTTGCTGTTTTCACATCTTAGACTTATTCAACTCCGCTGAAGACACTGAGATCTCTCACTCTTTCTGTTAATATTTATGGAAGACTATAATTTGCACTTTCAAAAGATCTGCTCATCTTCGATAAGAAAAGGAAATTACATGTGATAATGCACCATGAACTGGATCTGTAATGTAGTACAAGCTACCTTGAGGGCAGAGAGAAAACTGTACATTTTTTCATTTGACATTTCTCATTATATATGTGTCAAATTAAGGCTCATTTACTTAAAATCAAAATTGTTTACAGCTTATTGTAACTGGAATAGAAAACTTAGGTCCTGTTCCAGCCCCCCCTCCCCCCCCCAGCTGAAAATTAAATCAAATAATAATAACAATAATTCAAAGGTCTTCACCTATTGGGAAAGTGTAACTAGTTTCTTATCAGTAACATCCCACCAAGTTGTAAATGGTTTAAAATGCTATTTTAGTAACACTAGCCCCAAAGAACAAAAAACAGTAAGAAAAACTCACTTTTTACACTGGGAAATAAAAGTAGCAAGCACTTGACTAGTAGAATCCTCCTAAAGTTCATTTTCAGGGTCAAAAAAATCCAGTGTCGTCTGGTCTAATGATAGCTCCTGGTAGGTTAAAGGATTTTCTGCTGTGAGCAAGCTGTCATGGGACAGGTCGGTACAGCCCTCATGCCTTTCTCCCCTCCTCCAGCTCTCAGCCTTGCACTTCTCCTTTCTAGCATAGGCACAAAAAACACGGGCAGAAATACCTCTCGACAGGGTGTTTTATCAGGATGGGCACAACGTGCAGTGACAAGAAAAGTACACACTAAAATGCAGGAATGTCCCTGAGGTCTATCTACCCAGCTGGAGACCCAGCTGGAGCCCTCTCTCTCTTTGACATTCACCTGAAGAGTTCAAGTTCAGCATCCATAAGCCACCATCCTAGTGGGATGGAGGCAGTTTTTGAGGGGAAGAAGCAGTGGGAACCCTTCTGCTTCCTCATAACCTCAGCAGCAGTGAGGGAACAGCAAGCCTGGGACCCTCAGTGAATAGCAGATAGCCAATGGCTGTTGGACAACATGTAGAAAGGAGACACACTTCCCTTGGAAACTGTTGGGATCAGCTTTTCATCCAGGTCTGACCTATGAGGGGCTAGCCAGTGCCACAGAAAGATGTCCTGCAGGCATGGCCAGCCATTCGAATAAGCTACAGAAGAGATGAGTGTGGAAAGAGATGAAAACACTGCCTTGGGACTAGCCAGAAAACAGCCCAGCAGCTGGTTGGCGTGCAAAAGATGGTGAGGAAAGGAGCTGGGAGGAGGTATGGGAGTTAGGTCCAAAAACATGTGAGAAGTTAATAAAATTTTTATTCCTGTTTCCAATATGGAACAGATGGGGTGGCAAGGATTTTGAACTGTATAATACCCAGCACAATCCCTCTGCTACAGCTGCCACTGAAATCTTCCAGCTTTTTATCACAGATGTAGACCAAGAAAGATGACAGAAGAAAAGCAATGGCACAAGAGATGAACAATAAAGATTTATCTGATATTGTACATTCATGTGATTCTCCTTCCTTGAAGTTATAGAAAGATCTTGTAAGACACCTCCCCTTCTCTGGCTTCATCATTTTCAGTTGTTACTAAAGGTGGTAAAAAATACCACCTTTTGCACAAAAGGAGAAAAAGTTACCTGAGGTAAAACACACTAAGGTCACAGTATTGCTGCCTCTGCACATCACGGGAAAACCTAGCTTTTCTTCCTTCTTTTTGTTGTTGTTTCCTTACAAAGAAAGCACAAGGCAGGCACACGCAAAAGGAGAGAGGAAGCAACAGCAGCAAGATGACATTTCTGTGCCTGACCTCTACTCTCTGTGCAGAAAAAAGCTGAGGACAGGGGCTGCTGTGCCCAGGCACCTCTCTAGCCAAGCAGACTGTCCAGGCAGTGCTGGCCCCAGGGAGCTGTAGAGACCTACCTCCCTAACCACACTGGCAGGGACATGAAAGATCTGCATTCTTGGACACATCTGCTTCCAGCCTGAGCACCTACAGGGCTTTGGTCAAAGGCAGCAACCCTCATGTCTCCTGTTTTGTTTTGGAGGTTTTTTTGCTGGGTCCATAAAGCAGAGTGGAGAGAGGCCACCAGCATGCTGAAACCACTGCTCTCACCCTGCTCAGCTTTGTAGTGCTTCTTACCCAAGGCAACATCCCTCAAAGCCACTGCCTGGTTCCAGCGTACCCCTGAACTTTGCCTGTTCGTCAGCATGCTCAGAGTGCAAACACACTGGGGCAGGGACTGTCCGTCTGCTCTGTGCACACAGGTCCTGCTCAAGGCCATCCTACGGAGCTGCGGGCAGAAACTGGGTTTGGTACAAATGAGAAACAAATGGAAAGATGCATGTGTGTGCATGAAGGCGAGAGACAGAAGAGTGGTAAAGTTCCACACCAGCAGAACAAGGCTTAAAAGGATGCCCTGTATTAATAATGAAGACCACTATTTCCAATGAATCAAGCTCATCACGTGAGGTGCCCGCACTCTTATAAAATCACAGTTGAAATGACTCAGACTGAAAGCCCCTATGGTCTAGCAGACCAGTTACAGCCCATCAAGCATGGCTTCCTTTTTGCTGTTAGAATAAGAGGTAGACAGGAGCAAGAAACCACTCCTAAAGAATATAAAAAGTATGTTCAAAAATGAATTTGCTGTGAGCAGTGAAGAGGCACCCATGAGAGGCAGTGAGAGCTCAATAGCCAATGTCACCTGACTACTGTGCATCACAGAAGGGACACCAGACTTTGGTATTTCTGAGTACTTAGGTGTGTGTGTACAAAACCAACTTGCTTAGAGATTTTATGTAACAAAAGCATAGCCAAGGCAGCACACCCACCTGGAGCAAGGATTCCCCATGAGCAGTCCCTTTTCTAACCAGCGCCAGAAATCTCCTGCATCATCAGACCCAGCTGGACAAGAAGAAAGCACCCATGACTCTAACATCAGCCTTCCTGCCAGATGAGAAGAGGGGAAATGACAATATCCTTGTGGCTTTACCATTCCTCTCTTCAGGAGAAAGATGATGTCATGCTGCAGTCCTGACTGGGCTTCAATCCTTGTTTTAGAAAAAGGAAGAGATTTTCTGAATGTTACTGGGAAGGAAACACTGGAAGTCCCTGCAGTGATGTCTCTGTTTCCCCCCAAGGGAAGGCATTAAGGAGAGTGTGTCTGAAGGCAAATGGGTATCTCTGGAAAGTACAGCAGCTTTGGGCTACCTGACACAGAGGAGCTCTGGAGGCCAGTATGCACTTTCAGTAACGTGGTATGGGATGCATGTCCTGAAAACAGCCGTGCCAGGGAGCACTGGAAGGGCTGCCCCGTGTACCATCCGGCGATGCCCCCCAAGGAGTGGGACAGACACAGCAAAAGCTATTGCTTGCACCTCTGTGCTGCCACAGCCCAAACACCAACCCAAGTTGGGCTGGGCAGGACAAGATGGGGTCTGTCAGGCCTGCAGATAACCATACCCTTATGCTCTTTTTCTCGCTGCAGTACACCTCCCTCCTATCCGTTACACAGGAAGTAACACTGTTGGGCTAAACACAAGCCACCTAGAAAACCAGGGCACCAACAGAAAAGGAAATTTCTCCCAGTATGATGGTGCTAGATCTGTCTTAAGTTAAGCCTGTCGGCCATGGCTAAGGATGCTTGGCCTCTGTTTAGCCCACTGCATTTCTAGATACCTTCATCTTCTGACACACAGTAGAGCAGAGGACTGAGCACAGCCATGACAATGGGGTGCTTCTTTGCAGCCACTGCTATCTCTGTGGTATTTTTTCCACTGCAAAAACCACAAAGTGCTCTAGTCATATGCATTTGCTTTTGCTACTTGCTCTCTCTTTTACTCTTCTGTTCTTTGTAATACATTAAGCAGTTTCCTCACTGGGAATGTAAGTATCATACTTACATTTCCATGTAAAGGTGACAGACTCCCACACATTTGAAGGCAACGTCTCAAGAGACAATATGTAGCTGTTCCCAGCTCTAAGTCTTCAACTTAGTGATGAGCCAATAAACATTCATGCCTGAGGCTTATTTGAAAAAAAAAAGAGAGAGAATGTTATTAGTTCTACTAGAAGAGTACAAATACACTTGGTGTGATCTTCTCAGGAAAGTCAGTGTGCAATAAGCCAGTATGGATTTGTAGCCCATCTGCTAATTTGCACCATCTCCTCTGGTATGAAGCTTAGGTCATATCAAATGTCATTTGCATGGGCTACTCTTCCCTGAAAGGAGAGTCAAACACCCTGCTCTCGCCACCACCCGAGACCCTCACCATGAAAGATAGCAAGAGTATTGCAAATTCATACCTCTGAATTTCTCACAAAGACAGGCCTTTGGTGAAGTACAGTTTATGAGAAGAGCAAATGTGATCTTGATTGGAATGCCAAGATGGGTAATACCATGTGGAGAACAGGGAAGCTTTGGATAAAACTAACCTTATTCTTGGGAGCTCTCCTGGATTTGCACCCTAGCCTGCAAGGCTAACAGTTGTGCTCCATCTGGGTTGCCCTGGACAGTAGCTGAGGGTGTCCCAGTGACACATTCCCTTCTCCTTTAGCATAACTTTGCAGGATGGGGTGAATTGTGGGCAGTGGTGGGAGTAAGAAAGAAGCAAAGTCAGCCCTGTCAGGAGGAGCTGCCCCTGCACTGTGAAATGTCAAGGCTTCCACATACAATTTCAAACATTTGGCTAATGAAAGCCACATATCCCCTCCACTTCTGTCTTACACAGAGCCAAGAAAGGAAGAAGCTCAGCTTGAATGAAGTGGTGGAAATATGAAGATCATGATCTCAAAGCTTTGTCTAAGTGTTAGGTGGGGATGCTGACTCTGGCTTGGAGCCTGTTACATGCAAACTGAGAACACTGCTTTGCCTGTACACAGTGGAAATATTTCAAAAATAGTGACAGATTTCTGTCAGTGCTGAGACAGCTGTCTGTAGAAACTTTTTCATCTTTCTCTAAACAGAGGTAGATGGAAGCTTTCAAACTGTGACTCATGTAGAGAAGTCATTGGCTGATTATTTCAAGATAAATAGTTCCCTTGTGATGTCCATAATACCACACCATCAGCCCCAGGTGTTCTCTCTCTCAGACTTGTTCTCTTCTGTTCTACCTATGACCCTGCATTAACAGCCAAAGCTCACAAATTATGCCCAGTTTAAGTCTGGTCAGAAGGAACTTAGCATCCTTAGACAGAGCAGCCTGACAGTCTTTGGTTCACAACAATGACTGAGGGTAGAGCTGATGTCAGCATCCCATCAGACAGTTATTCTTGCAGACGGTGTGTTTCAGTCTTGCTTGTCGACAATGATTTCCAGCATCTAGAATGACCCTAGATTTAGGATCTAACTTTCAGTATCTTATTCTAATAATTTCAGTGACATTACTACTACTACAAAACAGGTTGTGGTCCAAGAAAATGTTTGTTGGCATGATGCAGTCAATCATCTGCCTCACACAAGAAGCCAGATAGATGAACAGAACAACCTCTTGTAGTCTTAGCAGTGATAAATACATGTATTAACTACAATATGCCTCTTCATCACCAGAGAGGGTATGGTCTAGCTACCCAAAGGAGGTACTAGAAGAACAGTTGCTCTTAGAAATATATCCAGGAAAGACAGCTGGATACTACCATCTAAGTAATCTCTCAGTCAGGATCTGACACTCTCCAGAAATCACCAGCTTAACAAATTCATGAATAACTCATGTCTTGAGCAGTGTTTTATTCTATTATACTATTATAACTCCAGAGAGGATTGAGGTATAGTACAAAACAGGTAGGCTTAAGGATGAGAAGTGATCCAGGAGGCTAAGCACAAACAACTGCCTAATGCATTGCAGCACTAAAGGCATTTATTCCTAGAGGGGGCCCTGAATGGCCTTTATACAAGTCCCACACACAAAGGCATATGAGGCCTTCTGCTGCTCAGTGAGGATCCCAACTTTGCAGCTCGGTTTCCTGTGTTTCTTTGGTCCTGCAAGCTCCCTGTGCTCTGTGAACCTGGTTTTGGCCTCTCTGATGTCTGTTTCTTCCAGTATAGTGCCATTTCAGCTCATCAACCCACCCAGTCCTGCTAGCTGGCAGGCTGTGAGGACAGAAAGCAGGGCAGAAAAAGGAGCTGATGCCCTTGCCATGGCAAGTTTTGGCTAGTCAGTGTGACAGGACACCCTGCTCTCCCCAGCAACCCTGAGCAAGCACAGATGTCACACCAGGACCAGACCCCAGTCTGGCCAGACCAGGCAGCACCTTCCTTCTCGCCTGGGTGACCCAGCCCTACATCAGGGCTGAAAAGTGACAGCAGGCCCAGGTGGGCAGCTCCTCAGGGTGCAAGGGCCACAGAGCAGCAGGATGGGGTCACCCTCATCCTAACCGTGCTCAGCTCTGCTGCCAATGCACGGTGCTTGCAGAGGAAATGCTGGGCAGCTGCAGCAGGGAGCTACACCAACATTAGCAAAGAGTGGGCCTTTTCCACAGCAGGGGAAAGTACAGGAACAAAGCTGCCCTCGTTTCTAAACGTTCATAGCCCACGGCTCCTGTTGTCAGGAAAGGTAATGGCTAAGGTGCTACATCATTGCATTTCTGAGAATTTCTGGGTTTAAAGATCTCAATAAGACAAGCATCTAGGCACTGGAGGGTTGGAGGTAAGCTGTGGTTTTTCACAGTAATTCTACCAAGACAATGCACAAGGCACAACTCCTCCTATCATACTCCTGACAATGAGAAGGAAACCAGCATCTCACAAGTTAGCAAGGTTAATGAAAGAGGCATCATCCACTGTAAAAGTTTTGGTAAACTGCTTTGTCACATCCTGGGCAGTCAGATACCCTGTGGCAGCTGCACCACAGTGCTCACTGCAACCCAGAGAGACCTCCGCACACAGCACCCCATGGGGTCTTCCAGCTCTTGGCCACACCAACACACAGGTGTGAGGGGCTGCTGTGTATCAGCAAAACCCATTTTACAGAGGAGGCCTATGTGATCTCTCCAGTGTTACAGATGCAGAAATGAGACAAAGGAGGGTGAAATGACTTGCTGAGGTCAACCAGTCCAAACAAGGGCAACAAATGGAACAAGATGCTCCAGTGACCCAAACTCCTGACTCCCAACTACCTGTCTACAAAACACCATTTAAAACCACCTTCCACACAGAACATCTATTTCCGCAAGCAAGGTCTCAGTGGTCAGGTTCAGGATGCTGTCAACATTCTTTTCAGCGACCCCTTTTTGTTTCCATCACGGAAGAGCGGGCTTTTTGTTGACTACATTTCTCTCACGTCCCCTACATTCACCACTTTCAGCAACTCAGGAAAAATTTGCTGAACTTCAGTGACCACTTTGCTGAGCTGCAAGTTGACAGTGTGGCCCCAATGGAAAGTTACTGCGCATGCCTTCTGCACACACAGGTAAGAGGCACTGAGTTGGAACTACAGCTTCAGTGGTTATTTGTGTTATCTTGGAAGTTCCTTTAAGCTCTGCAATACCAGTAATTTGGCAAAAACCCAGGCATCTACTTTCCTCTCTCACCAAGACTGTTTAACTATTGTGGTTTTTAAGGATAGATAATATCAAATTCATGGCAGTGCTGACTCCTGCTGATCTCTTCAGCAAAGAAGGGCCTCTCCATCTACAGCTGGTTCTCCAGAGAAAGCTATAAACAGGCATTTGTATTTGCCAAATAATAGAGCTTTAAACTCTCAACAAAAAGTAGGGAAACAAAACTCCTGAAAAACTAAACCACCTGAAGAAAAAGAACCCCAAATCCTCAACAGCTGGCAGGAATATGTGCAAACAGAAGCTTAAGTTGCATAGCTTTCACCATGGCCTCCTACAGCAGCAAGAGAAATCCTGACCTGGCTTGTGCAGAGGAAGGAAAGGGGACAGGCATTTTTCTGCCTTCCCACCACTCTTCTCCCATCTCATTTGGCACAGCACATTCCCTGCAAATGTCTCATGAGAAAGGCAGAGAGGAGTAAGGAGGCTTCAGTGCTCCAGGCTAAGTACGGCTGGAGGGGCTCAGGGAAGAAGTGCATCTGTTTGAGGAACATAATTCGTGCCAAATATTGGGGAGAGTAGGCATGAGGAGAAAGCAGCAGCGACTACTGCTTTCTGGAGGATAACATTTTACATTGCTTTAAAAGTTTGCAGCATGATGGAGGACAGACCTTGCTTGAGACCCCTGCAGCCTCCCCACCATTTGAGGGAAGAAACAGCATCTACAGCTGCTGTTACTCACCATCACTTCTTGTACACCCAGTCTTTTAAGCCCATGCCCTTTCTTCCTCTTGCGTGCTCTTGGTCACTCAGCTCTCTGCATCCTCCTCCTCCTCACTTGGTCCTGCTGCAGTTTGTCCTGTGATGACAGAGACACCAGCAGCAGAGGCTGTCCCACCCAAGCAGGTAGCTCCTGCTCCAGGCTCTGCGTACCACCTTGGAAAAGCCTTCACCCAGCCCAGCTCCTGTAGCCAGCTTGAGGTGAATTGACACTGACTGCCAGGCAGTTGACTACCCATTCTCACACGTCACTGGTTCCCATTTCTGCTGTCCCAGATCCTCTAACTACAGGTTTGTCTGTTGTTTCAGCACAGAAACCTACTACTGCTCTATGATGGAAAGCTTTCACAGGAGTGCAATGTGAACTCTTAATGCTCTTTGCTTCAAGTCACACATTCAAAGTCACTGTTGCAATTCTTTTCACATAGGCAAAACCACCATCACATCATCTTTTTCTTTCACTTCTTGTTTGTTTGTAGATATCTTATTACATGACTTTTAGTATCAAAAAAACCTTTTAAAACTGTTTACTCCTTAGTTTAGGGAGAACATGTTTTGCCCTCAACAAGGAACTTGTACAAACCAAAGCTGAGACAGCAATGCTGGCAAGAGCATAGCCACTAAATCGTATTTCTTTTTTCCATTTGCATGTGATAACAGGAGCAGATAATTCTCTTTAATGCACTGTATTTGCAATTCCAAAAGATTTGCTGAAAATTGCCTCCAAGTAATTCTCGGTCTGTAATACATCTAGTTTCTATAGTGTTAGACAATACTAAAACTTTCAGTTGTTGTCATCAGTTTAGGTGAGTTTTAGAAATTCTGCATAGAATTCAGGTTCCAAGTTTTGTTTTTTCCCTCATTTCCAAACCTAGCTATCAAATACACACTTTATACTTAGCCCCATCCAACATTTTATCACAGATATTAGCTAAGTGTGACATGGAATACACTAACCAGAAAAATAAATTAAAACTAAGCTGACATTAACCACCTGTATTTTCTATCTCTACAGATAGGAGTCTTTCCTTACCAGCAGTGCTGGGCACAATGGCATGATGAGCAGATCACAGATGTCCTCCCGTGCACCAGGACCAGCCCCTGCCTCAAAATACCCATAAACCAAGTGGGCATAGGCCAAGTATTCCCAACTCCCAGGAGGCAGAGACTCACCCCATCCTCACAACACCCACCCCTCCAGCCGCCAGGGACCACACAAAGAGCAAAGGGAAAACCCACAAATCTCTCCACTCTCTGCCTGCAGACCCAGCACCACTGGGCTATCAGGCAATCCCTGGTCACAGGCCAGCAGGTCCAAACCCAGCTCCCCGAGCAAAGGAGAGGCATGATGCTGACGGATGGCCCCTTCTGTGAGCAAAGCTTGAATGTGATGGGAGGTGTGAACTGAAGAAGATAGCAACGTTAGCTCTTGGGGCAGGCACCAAGTTGCCAAGCAGCAACAGGTGCTTTGAGAGGTGAGGGTCATAGTCAGGTACCTAAACTTGCAAGCATAATGAACAATTTGAAGTCAGGCCCCTCACAGTTGATGGGAGGGTGGGGTGAACCCCGAGGATGAAGAGCTGCTTGGGGCTGAAATCCCACTTCATGGCTGAGATGGGAAATATCTTCGTGCAGATGCCAACGATGTCATCAACATGCATAGGCAGAACTGCCCTGGGCTCTTCACATGCTACTTGAATGTCTTGTCAGCCAACCTCTGAGACATTTAGCCATATTTGAACACTTTGGGGAGTGTCTCTGCCCACCACCCACACTCTCATCTTCCTAATCATTAAATATTCTTTATCCTCAAAGCAGTCTGCTTTAGTACAGGCAGGGAACAGTCTCTTTAGTCCCTATCAATAGTGGATGGCCGTGTGATTCTGCCACATTGCTTGCTGGTGATGAATAGGGCAGGAGGTAAGAGTCTCTCAGTCCCAAAGGTGGACAAGAGTTCCGCTTCAGTCCGTGAGCCAGCCTAGAGCCACACAAGAGGCATTCAAGGAAGGCCAGCCAGAAACATGCCACGCTTCCCAGTGGTCCTGCACAGCAGAGACAGCTCTTAACTGATTGCATCCAAGGTAAATTACTCTTGCCATAATTAACACAACACCTGTTACTATTTGCTTGATGAAAAAGTACAAATATTTAGAAGGGCTGCACCTAAGGGCTTTCTAGGCTCTCAGTAAAGACTCCCCTGCTGTCTCCAGCCACAACCCCTGCCCAAGAGGTGAGTCATGCAGTCTTGCAGAAAGGAAACAGTGCTCATTGTGAACAAAACCAACGCAGGACACAGCCACCTCTGTTTATCAGAGGTCGCAAGGTCCACAGTGTGTGATGATGCTGTTTCCCAGTCTGCTTTATACCAGAGGACAAGAGGGGAACATTGCATGTGCTCAGGAGGGACTTCACTACCACTAGCCTCATACAGCCTAGTCAAAGGCACACATGATACCCAGGTGTTAATTCAAGCCTCTGTGATGACATATCACCAGGTTCTGCTTCCATCTCAGACAGAAATGGGTGATGCTGCTCTTCTTGCCCATTTCTGTTACCTGTTCTGTGTGTTTAGCTATGGGAGTCCATGGGGCACCTCACTCCTCCCCACCCGGTGGTAGTAACATCTACACTTCTGGAACTTATAGCACCATCAGAACTTGTCGGCTAACGTTAAGGAAGCGGTTTTAAAGATATCTATCAGTGACACTATATCCTACAGCTGAGCTACACTTGAACTCTTCTTGTTTGCTTATTTTGAAATGAATTGCAATAATTCATAAAAAGTGACATGAACTTACTATGCACATGCCTAAAATCTAGAGGGTTTTTTCACTGAGATTTTAACAAGAAGTTAACACAACTACTGCTCACACACTTCTTCAGTATTTACAAATGTTTTGTTTGCTATTGTAAACTGGCCCATTACCAGTTTGTCTATCTGCTTTCAGACTCACCAACTTCTATTCTGTGGTTTCTGTACAGCTGGTGGTGGTGGGGACAGCTGGTCCTCCAGGTCCCCACAAACTTCTGTCTCTTGCCCTGGTGTCTTTGCCCCCATGCTGGGCTCCAAGGGAGGATCCCAAGAGCTACATACACAGCCACTGGGACATCAGGCACAGCAGCCTGGGGTAGAGATCAGAAAGCAGAGCACAAACCGTTTCATTACTGGGATGGGGAGCTTTACTGACATGAGAATTTTGTGGGGTTGAGTTCATCCTGAATACTGGGCCTCTTTAGCTTGGAAAAAAGGAGACTGAGGGATGACCTTATTAATGTTTATAAATACATTAAGGGAGAGTGTCAGGAGGATGGAGCTAGGCTCTTTTCGGTGGTATCTAATGATAGGACAAGGGGCAACAGGTATAGGCTGGAACATAGGAGGTTCCACATAAATATGAGAAGAAGCTTCTTCACAGTAAGAGTGACAGAGCACTGGAACAGGCTGCCCAGGGAGGTTGTGGAGTCTCCTTCTCTAGAGATGTTTAAAGCCCGCCTGGACGTGTTCCTGTGCAACTTGGTCTAGGTGGTCCTGCTCCAGTGGGAGGATTGGACTAGATGATTTTTTGAGGTCCCTTCCAATCCCTAACATTCTGTGATTCTGTGATTCCTCTTTCTCTGCTCACTGTTATACAACATGTTTCTTTTATGATTTTGCTTTCACCTCTATATTAAGTCAAATAAGATCATTCTCTGTTCTCATTTATACTCATAAACTGCATGAATTACATGATAAAAAGACCACATATTACATTTCCTGTCATTTGTTGCTTAGCATATGCCACAAAGAGGGAAATTTTTCTCTTTCCACCATGAAACATTGACATAGATAAAAATCTGTATGTCCACCCTGTACAGTACTATAAAAATCACTTGTGGTTTGTCTCAGCTGGAAAGAAACCAAATCCCAAAACATCCACATTTCTCACAGAGCAGAGCTCCTCTTGTCCCACCAGCACTCGATGGACAGAAGGATGGGCCCTGCCCTACTCCCAGCCTTCCCCAGCCAGGATTAGTGGCCAAAGAGGACAGAGTGCAGCTCCCCTCCCCTGGAAAGCACCAACTCCCCATAGGAGGCCAGAGGCCAATCAGCACCAAGGTCTCCCTCAGCAGAGGGTAGGGATGGCATGGCACAGCCTCACCAAGGCCACCAGAAGTGCAGAAGAGGCAGCAGACATCTCTGTTATGGTCAAATTCCTGATAGCACCATGTGCATCCATACCCATTACCCTGCCAGGTATCCCCAGGCCCAAAAATATCATCACTACTGCCTGGGTGATAGGCTGGAAAACAGGTAAAAATTTGGGTGGGTGGCTCCTTGGGGTGCTGGGCTCACAGGCTGCAGAACAGGATCACCCATATCCACTCACACCACTGTTCCAGGGTTAACCCTATACTGGTAAAGTCAAGGGATTTTTTATAATCACAAACCATCAGGACATTGGTTTTATCCACTGTCTGGGCCCACTTGTCTAAGGGTGAGCATGAGAAAGTCACCTCCTCCTTGCAGAAGGAGCTGTGCAGTCAAAAGCATCCTCCTGCACAGCTAAGGTAGCTTAGGTGTCACAGAAAAATACAGATGGATAAAGATGGTTAAAATAAGACCATCTCCCTATGTTCCTTCCCTGCACCTCACAGTTGAAAACCATAAAGAAATAATTGCTTCCAAAACAAGTTAGAAAACAGATCTTTTTATTAGGAACAAAATTATCGTGGGGAAAAGAAAAAAAAAACCACACCAGAAAAGAACAATAGCTGGGCATGAACACACACGGTTAAAGAAAGAGCACAGTCTGCATGACTTCTCTCCTGACCTCACAGTACCAGAAACCTTTGCCCCATTTCTGAACAGCATCTTTAGCAAGAAAGGACAAAAAACCAGCCACTTCCTATCTGCCCCGTAAAGACTTCTTGAGTTTCAGATTTCCAGCTCAATGGGAAAAATTCTTCCCAGCCTGAGGTTACACCAGTGAGGTGTTACCAGCTGCCAGGGCACTACCAGCCCTCCCAGGGCTGACAGCAGCAAGGCAGCACTAAGGCAAGCTGATGCCAGGACTCCCCAGCCCAGCAGGACAAGACTGGTCCAGCTCTGTCATCTTCAGCACCCAAAACCCTGGCATCTTCTCCAGTGCAGCTCAGAGGACTGTTCAGCCTTCGAAGCATGTACTGGAGTTGACTGGCCCCTGCCTGCCCCCAGCAGAAAGTGCAGAAGAGAAGAAAACCCGTCTACGTCCCCCCATTTCAGTGACACTGGCCCCTACTCACCAGGTTGCTGCCACTGTGCTGCCTACTGGCAGCTGCCATCCCAAGCACTCAGTGTCACATTTTTGTTATTCAACTCACGACCTTTGAGGAATGTTTGTACCAAAAGGAGATAGTACAGCACCACAAGGAAAAGAATTAGTATCTCCCTCTCACCATGCAAAAATCTGATTCCTGCGGTAGTCTTAAAAAGCAGACAGGCTGAATCACCACCAACACAGCACACAAGATCCAAGAATCTTCTAAACAGAGTCACAAGACAAGGAAACAACAAGAACAACCATCTATGATTGGGTGTCACCAATGCACAGCTTTGCCATATACAGAGATGAAGAACTTCCAAGTAAGCATGCAGTCGTCCCACCAGCTCCCCCGTCTGGGAGAGAAGCGTTCAGCTTGGTTTTAATTTTGCTGGGGTAGTTGCTGACCTCGTTGGGTGTCATTTACAAGGCATACCATAACCCCATTTCTGAGGGTTCATGGCACAATGTCAGCACAATGTGAAACAGGGACAAAATAACAAGGGAAGAGAGGAATGAAATACACGCCTCCCCGTCCTTTTCAGTCTCAATCTCTACCATCTCTGCTTTTATCCTACTATGCTTTTCTAGTCCCTTGGGCTAGTTCAACACCAATATGCCTCACTTCCAACACCAAAATGCACGTATACAGTACACAGCTGCTCTGGCAGTGCATCCTGCAGCACTCCCTGTGGCCTGACAGCTCTACAGCTCCTGGCAGCTTTACCAGGGACTTGGCTACCTGTTGCCTGGGACCAAGTCCTTGCCCTCTCCTCACCTCATCCCTCTTCCCTGAAGGTTTACCACAGCTGCTGCACTCACAAACTTCCCCTGAGCAGAACGAGACATACATAGCAGCAAGAGATTTACATACATAGCAAGCTTAAGAGATTCTATAAATTGCTACTGTCTGTGAAAATAACACAGCACTGAAAAAGCCTACATGCAGACAGCCAGCTTAATCAACTTGCAGTAGCTAAACCACTGAAGGCAGTAATGCTTGCACTGATGAATGATCTCAGCATTATAATCAACATTTCTGCCAAAATTACACACCCAAGCCCCAGGAACCCTTCTGTTGCAAGCAAGCAAGCCAGTGACAGAGCTGTTTTAACTCACTGCCAACCTGAGCTGCTAGGTTCTGGCAAAAGGTAACCAGTAGCCCCCTGCCATTACGAGGCATCAAAAGGCAAGCAAGCCAGAGTCACCTCCCGGGGTCTGCATGCAGCAGCCCCTGCCACCACTCCTGGCCCCACAGGGCTAAATGAGCTCAGAGGAACAATTCAGATAAAAACCCAGCACAGCAGATACCTAGCTGAAAGCTCCATCAAGCTTTTTTTGCTGGGTCTGTGAAAAATGCCTTGAAATCTCCTGAGAAGAGGCTTTCTCAGGAAATTTCTGGCAGATGCTTGTTTCTGTCTAAGACTGGCAGGCCAACTCAATCCACCTGTCATGCCTGCCCTTTGCAGGAGCCACTGTCTGAAAAAGACGTGGCAGGGTGTGGGGTGGGCAGAGAGAAGGAGGAACCACTTGTCTTATTTCAGGCTGTCCTCCAGGGCTCCAGAGGTTAATTACAGGTCTATTAACAGGCGAAGCATCAAAGAGCTCACCAATTTCGTTTGTGAACTTGTCAGACCATTGCAGTGTGGCCTTGAAGCCACACTTTGCTTTTTCTTAATTTTCTTTTTGGTTTTTTTTTTCTTTAAAATGAAGTTAGCAGGCCTGACACCTCATATCTTTCCCCTGCTAAAATTTTCCAGACCAATTCTTACACACAATGAGACTATGAGATTCAGAGGTTGGGTGTCATAGGCTTCAAGACAGAGTGGACAGCAAGCATGCCAGATCAGTCATCAGTTGGATCCGGGAAACAGTCTGAGACATTTTCTTGGCTTTCCACATCAACTACGACCTCTGGGTCCGGCATTTCCTCCGGGTCTATCTCTACTGGTAAATTTTCTTCCACAGAGGGCTGGGACTCAATGCCTTCGCCAGTCTGGGCAGCATCTGGAAAAGAAAGAAGTAGTTTATAAGTGCCCGTGCTATGCTCACCCCAATGGAAATAGTCCTTCCAGTCCTTCGTGCTGCAGGCCACCTATCCCCAGGTGTCTGCAAGCCAAATTTCAATTTTATTTGTAACTACTCATTTATTGATCTGTTCATCGTGGATTTGTTTCTAACACACTTTGCTGCTGAAGCTCTCTGGGCTCAACTGTTCCAAATATACCAAAATACCAAAGCAAAGTCAGATCTGTTAAGTCATATCTGAGTAATTAAAGCTGGCTAGCAGCACACATTTAATATGTTCTCATCTAAACACTTCCCCCACACACCTCTGCTTTTTATTTATTTGTAGAAAATTTAAATATGTGATACTTTGTTAGTCAAACTGATAACGTGGAAATTTTTTATTAAAGAAAAAAGTTCTACAGTTTAAGTATATTAATATTACACAATGACCTGAATGACTTCAATTTTTTCCTTTCTTTCTTGTTTTATATTCATCAGTAGCATTTAATATTTAGAAAGCAGGGCAAAGCAGCATCCAAAATTAGACACAAAGCACAGCTCAGCTGTTGAGAGGCTGTGTGTGGTACAGTGAAGGATATCAGAAGTAGAGACAACAGTGTTGAGATCAGGCAATGACATATGTAATGTTGTTACAGTTCATGATGTCCCTGCTAGACCTACTTCAGCTGATGATGTTGCATTACTAGGGAAGGTGTTCAATATTTGTGAACCAAAATTGATGGAAACATAATACAAAAAGTGGAGCATTAATATCAAGCACACACAAACCTGAAGATTTCTGAAAGTGCTTTATCACTGCAGTCTCTTGATCATGCTGTGCTAAAGCTGTGAAATCTTATTCTTGATTTCTCTGAAGGATTTAAAGTGTGACTGTATTCCCAATTTAGCACCAATTTAAGGAAATACACAAGCCTCCGACTGATGGGATTTAGCTGGGTTTGCAGTTCAGTGTATTGGTGGATGCTGTCCTGAAGATGTCTTCTTACAAAACCATGCTGGTTCTATAAAAGGTTACTGATAAGAGGTAGGGATGTGATAAAATTGCAGGAAAAGTGCTAAGTTTGGAGAGGTTGATGTTTTTGAGAGATGTGTATTTTAGCACAGGAGATACTGGAACAGACGTTGCAGTCTGCTTGCAGTACTCTGTGGGATGCTTACGAGATGGCTGCCACTACATCTCAGGGCCAGGTGAGGGCAAGAGCCACTCCTGTGCAGAAGTAAGGTACAGATAAATGACCTGCTGCAACTTCTGTTGTCTGGAGAAGATTCAACACCTTCCCTGTGCTAGAGAGCCCATTCTCTCTCCATTTAGCTCCTCCCCAATCAGTCACACACACCCATTTTTTCCTTCACCCTCCTGAACAGGCTATCTGTCTGACATAACATAAGTCACTGGACCCACCAGGCTTTGAAGGGCAGGCAGTTTGGGCAGCTTGAGCCTCGACGTGGTCTCCACTGGGTGGGCTCTTCACACCTTCACTGGAGATCACGGACATTGTTAGTCCATCATCCTTCTCCTCCTCTGTAAAACCAAAACCAGAGACTTGAAAGAAAATGGTTTCCCACATCCCAGCAGCCTTGGCACACTCACTGCGAGGCTGGACCACCAACATATGCATGCATCTCCTCCTCATGCGGCACTGGCTCCATTCCTAGAGCAGACAGATGCCAAGTACAGAGGACCACTGCCAACCTGTCAGAGACCAGCTTGACCATACTGGCAGGATCACAGCTTGAGGTGGCCTCACCGGGCATGGGCAGATTGCACTCAAGGACCGGTGCTGACAAAGGACTGCCATCAGAAGCCTTCAGGTCCTTTCAGGATCAGACCTGATTGAGGCTCAATTTTCTTGCCCATAGGAAAGGTTTTGCTGTGTTTCTTTCTACCCAGGAGCGCATAATTTCAAGCATGAGGTGAAAAAAGGAAAAGCAAGGTTTAATTCAAGACTTTGCTGGTTGTAACAGGCGCCTGTCAGCAAGCAGCTTTCTGCTCCACTGGGTCAGAAGAGGACTGGCTGGAAGACCAGCAGCTACCAAGCTAAGGTCTTTTCATCCCCAGCCGGCACAAACACAGTCCTCTGTGAGACTCATCCCAGGGAGAAACAGCATTTTCCACTCACCTGAAGGCA
This sequence comes from Brachypteracias leptosomus, assembly GCA_013401335.1. Lineage (NCBI taxonomy): Eukaryota > Metazoa > Chordata > Aves > Coraciiformes > Brachypteraciidae > Brachypteracias > Brachypteracias leptosomus. The sequence goes on from VYZX01033502.1 coordinate 154,478, forward strand.
CTGGGATGAACTTGTGTTTCCTCTTCATACAGCAACATATGATTGAAGACACAAGCACCACCAGGATAACCGCACCCCCTGCACATCCTGCCAGGATGTAAATGAACCACGGATGCTGCAGCAGGTCTCCTGCAAGAAGGACAGGTTGTTGTTAGTTACCAGGGTGGAAAAACCTCCAAATGAGGGAAACCATGCAGACAGATTAGACCATGGGGCATTATTATTGCTTTGGTTTGGTTCGTATCTCGGAGCTGATACTATGAATTGTAGCACATCATAATTTACGTCACATCGTTTAATTATGGTATGGAATTTTTTGTTAAGAAGACAGCTTGTGTGACTATGCTATATGCATTTGTTTCTGCCTACTCTGAACAATAGCATCTAAGATAATTAGTAAGTTTTAATCAAATTTTACAGGGAAGGTGATGGTTTGAAAGATACTACATTTCAACAAGTCTTATGAAAACAGGCAGCTGAAAAGAGGAGGAAGATCTAAGTTAGCATCTCCTGCTGAAAGAAAAGCTGCAGAGTCCACCCTCAGAGCTCGTTAATATGAGCACCAGAGAATCCACTTAGGACAGCCATATAATGACTGTGCCAACCTCAAAGCAAGTCCGATCAGAGCCTGCACTTCCTCAGGCAACAGAGACTTCAGCCACTTGGGTCAGAACTGTAGGAAACTGGCTTCACTGCTGCTTGGGGAAGGATTTCTCTTTAGTCCCCTTCTCAACTGAGATCATGCAAAATGCCTAGCAGGAGGTGAAGGCTACAGATGGCCGAGCGGAAGGCCACACACAAGTCAGTGGTAATTATTACCCAGTTCAGGGTCCCTTGCTCAGGGTTGTTTTGACACTTGTTGAGCAGAGAAGCTGGTAGAGGCCATGCAGAAAAGAGCATTTGCCCTGACTCACTCCTTCACTAGGAAAATTTGCTCCAACCTGGGATAGCCAGCAGGAAAACCCTTCTTCCCAATAAGAAAAAAACCCATACAGTTGAACTATCACTATAATGCAATTTCCTTAAAACTCCGTAGGTAAACCCAAGCCATCCCTTTTTGAGTAATTTTGCTTCTTTTTGTCTGTGCACATGCCTGCACAGCACCACTCTAGGGAAACCAACAGGCTCATTTGGAGTTTATTTTTGAGACCCTCAAATGCACAAATTGCTGCATATCCCCAGAGGATGGGAAGTGTTTCAAACATTCCAGGGCATACTACATGCTTGTCTTAGTCCACATACTCACCAGAACAGTAAAAACAACTGCACACAGGTGCTCCTGCATGTGAAATTGTACATACTCAAAGTATTTGCAGGATGCTTGTTCCAATCTCTTCAGAAACACTTCACAAGTTCAAAAAATCTATAGTCAAAATCAAACTTCCAGCAAATGAGAAATCATTTCCCTAATAATTTCATTTTCTTTTTGGTGAAAGCTTAGAGAATATTGTCAAAGGCATAAATATACTTTGGAAATATTTTTTCTTTGATTTTTTTTCCTAAAAATCTGCCATTTGTTAAAAAACTCTTTTTAAGATAAAATATTGTGTTAAAAATTGGCAATAAACAAGTAATAAACCAAGTAATGAACCAATAAGAGTATTTTATACTTACTGACTTGTTAATTTCTGAATCCTTTGCTTTAGATTCTGTGTGATCAGAACCCTTTGGTGCCTGGGAAGTTGCCAAATTATTTTATACTAGTAATTATTGAAAAAAAATTTAATCAGCCAAGAGGTTTCCCAAATAGTTGCTTTGGGCACCTATACTTACTGTGGAAAAAATATACTCAGACCCTTCACTAGAGCAAATAATAACCCACCAAAAAAAAAGAATTCTTCTTTAATTTAATTTGATTCTTCTTTAATTTAATTGAACTCACTTCTCTCCAATTCATTTTACTAGTATTCAGGATTGCTTTAGTTCACTTTTACAAATGTGGCTATATTTGGTAGCTAAAAAGTAGAATTGCTGCTGCTTTCCTGCTCTCAGACCCTTCCAAATACGTGTTCATGCGCATGTCCATCCCAACAGAGCTATCACTAAATTCCTCTGTGGGCTTTTCAAGAGGAAATGGGGAACCAAGATTGTACCCAGGGGAGCCAGGGCAGCCACCCAGAATAAACAATGGCAACTGTCAGCACCCGCGTGATTTATCATGGGGCTTGATTGAACAGCACATGGATGTTCCCATCCTCACTCCCAAGTGCCTCAGCCAGCTTGGGCCTGACTATGCTGAACAACCCCTGACCAATTTAACTGGAGAAAATTAAAACCGCTGCTCTACAATCACATATCACAAATTGTACAGATTAGCCAGTGGTGCCAATGTGATCAGGCACGAACAGCCCATGGCATTTCTGTAGAATGCCAGCACACACGATACAGGCTTTATGTCAGTCATTTTGCTTTCACATCAACCATATGCCAGCCATAGAAGAAAAGACAGTATCTGCTGTGGAGTTGGAGCACCTCAGACAATTTCTAAAATGCTAGGTGCTATTGCACAGTACAATTTATCTAGTAGCAAGGGTGATGAAATTAATTTAAAATAAATTAGTAAAACCCCTTATGGCTAAATTATGCTACCCTGATATAGTTTAGATGACCATCTTTTACTGCCAGAGAGGAGAAAAAACTTCACTACTCAAGATGAAAGTGATATCACACTCAAAGTTGCCTAATAAAATTTACTATTTATTTATTTATTTATTTTAAAATCACAGACCAGTGCTTTGGATGATGAAATTCTGGCAGTTTTGATCAGTCTCAGGATCCAGATTTTTCTGTCTCATTAAACTATGGCCTCATTCAAGCATTTATGGATGACTTGCAAATGGATAAAGTCACAGCCTTCTCATGGAACTACATATCTGAGCAGGGACACAGAGGGAAAAAAACCCTTCATTTTGTAAGTAAATTACTTGTGTCTTTACCCCACCTCCAATGGTGTGGGGCTGAGGGAGAGACATCTGAATAGACTGGTAAATCTTTGTGCAGCTGGCCAAGATAAGGTGAAAAGAGACACGGCAAAACACCTCAGCTGAATCCAGCAGCAACAGAGCTGAACTAACAGAGGTGTTTTTACAGGGATGGTGCAGAAACTGGAAGGCCCTCTGGGTAATGAGTGAATGTCAGAGCAGGAAGGAGGTCATGTTTCTAAATCAGCATAGAAGACCAGTGCACAAGAAGGTTCAAGGTCTCCATTGCCAGGAGGTAGGAAAACAGACAGGCAGAGACCCATCCTTGCTGCAGAGTTGGGTGAAAGGGCCTCATGAACAAACTTTCATCCCTTTTGTGATCATAGGCTGTGTCAGCTCAAGACACAGGAGGGAGAAGGAAGTCAAGGGGACGCTTTCTAAAGGGAGGATGTGGTAAGTCTGGAAGGCAGCTACCAGAGGACAGAAGTGTTGCTGTCAGCATGATACTCAACAACTCCTTAGTTTTCTGCTGCAAGAGACCAAAAGGCAGATTTTCTGGAAACAACATTACTCACCATAATTGCAAGACAGCACAACGGGACTGGTCCTCATGAGACTGTTCCCATGGTGAAACTCACACACAAATTCCCCAGGCACAGTTTTGTCCAGGCGAACCTTCTTCCCACCATCCTTAACACAAGCTTCAGGGGCTGTCACCGCACTGCCATTCAGCAGCCACTGACAGGTGATGCTCTCATTGCTGATCACGTACAACTCCCCAGTCCCGTTAGGAAAACACTGGATACCAATGGAAGGCTCTGGTCACGCACAGCACAGGGCAATGGGAACAGGAAGGAAAAAGAGAGGTGAGTAGTGAATTCAGCAGTGAACATGAGCTGGGCAGGAGCTTCCCTTACTGGCAGTCTTACTACCACCACATTTACTGGTAGACATGGAGCACAGAAATAAGCAAACAGACTTTACAGTGACTGACCCTAGCTCTGAAATGCTTAGCAGTGCCCACCCAACCCTGCTAGTAACTATTTGGTCCCTATTTTGGGATGCCAAATAAATCCGGCATGCCTTCATTTTCCTTATTGAAATTGAAAAAACGAAATGAAAGCCCCTGATCTGAGAGGATGGTGAAAACACCCAAAGCATCTGCCATTCAGAGGCTTCCTCTGTAATCAGCAGATAGCTATAGCTTCAGAGGAGATTCAGACCTCTCCTCCACCAGAGGTTCGTAGTTTTGCTGTCATTCTGTCTCTTTGTCCATTTTAGTACAAATGATTCCCAACACAGGTACCAACACCCAAGACCTGCAGTTAGATAGGATGACCTAGACTAGGACAATTTAAAATGAAGTAATGATTCATTGATCTTATTATATTTTCCTGAATTTCTGCCTTTCAGTCTACTACAAGGAGCCAATCTATTTCCTACATTTGCCACTTTGCAAACACAGACCAGACAGAGAAGTGGTATGGTTTTATGACAGTAAGAGTAACATTGAGAATGTCTACACAAACATCCACATAAATAAGCTCAGGAATCACTTTCTTCGGCTAGGACATCATCTTCAGCTGAAATTCACTGCCTCCAGGAATACCTTTGGTGTGAAATTGTTTCCCTAACTTAGGTGTGGCAACAGAACACAAGGAGGAGACTGAAGTTCCCAAAGCAAATCTACTGAAATGGAGGTTAAACCCAGGATGCTTCTGCAGTCTTTGCCTACTTCCAGTCCAAGTCCCTGATCTTCATGCCAAGGAGTCACATCTTTGACCTAATCTCCACAGCAGTTCTGCCTGTTTGCACCTGAAAGGTGTACGGGTTCATTTGTCTTCACCGAGACTGGTTTGCTAAGACATTTCCATTACAATTTCATACGCTTCAGTTTCTCTTAGAAGCTTGTGTCAGTGAAAGCCCAGCAAAAGGAGTGGTAGAGATGAGATCCAGAGCAATAGTCGTTGGCTCTCTGGAGCGCTATTCAGCAGGGAGGGAAACCCATTTCAGCCTTCTCCATATTAACCCAAGCAATGAGCCAGATACTGTAGAGAAGCAACTTTGTTTCTGTCTTCTCACCTTGCAGATGGATGAGCAGCCACACAAAGGAGAGTGGCAATTCTGTAACCACAGGGAGGACAGCAAGGAGACTGGCACAGTAAGGTACCTATTGCTGGTCTCTGAAGAGACCCAGAAGATTCTGACCTCCAAGATGCTCAGGGGCAGCTAAGAATCAGAAAGTCACATCCACATTCCTTTAGTACCTTACCTCAGTTGCATGAAGCAAGGGGAAAACCCAGCACACCTTAACCCAGACCTGCACAGAAGTCCAGTTCAGTTTCCAGAGCCAAGTTAGGTAGGGTTAACTCCTTAAGGAAGCATGACCACAGGCAGCAAAATGCTGTCAGTCAGTGAGAGCTTTTGTGAGAGCCATCATGAAGAATACTTTAGAAACGGACTGAAATCTCCAGCTACATGTCTACGTACTATAGGCTCAACTGTACAAACACTTCATGCTGCCATCTCTTACCTCAGGGGAAAAATAGCATATAGCTCAACTGACTACTTCAAGGAAGACTCAACACTCAACAGACAATAGAGACTGACAACATGGATGCAAAAAGCATCCCTTAGTTTACACTCACTATTACTGCTCCCTGAGACGGTAGAGATTTACAAAGTTGTTCCAGGGGCACCTATAAACCCTGCAAGCTCAAGCAATCTCTTAGGAAGAATTTCAAGGCATAAGCTTCCAGCCAGGCTCACAAGTTCAAAAGCTATTTGTTGCTAAGAAGGCCACTTACCAAATACTTCCAGCCTAAAAAATCTGCTGGTATTGTGAAAAACAAACTCATATTCTCCTTCGTCCTCTTTCTTCACGCTCTTCAGCACTAGGGAGCCGTCCTGAAATTTCAGGCATTTGCCAGCAGAATTGCCACATTCGGCCAACAAGGTATCATTTAAGACAGTTGTCAAGCATGTTGCATTCCCCTTGCTCATTCTGGAGAGGTCGTGCAGGCTTTGAATTTCCACAGGAAAGACTGCTGAGCCACCCCTGAGCACACTGGTCTGGGTGGCAGAGCCTGAAAGGAGAGGCACAGAGGGTGATCAGTGAGCTTGCTGTGTCCATCCACCCCCTCTCAGCTGCCTCCCAGAAAGGCAAATACCCAGGTGAGACATACGAGGGACAGATTCACCCCTAGTGACAGGCTGGGGTCACCAGGAATTGAAAATCAGAGGAGTGGGAAGCCTTCTATAAAGGCCAACTTTCCCCCAATAACATGGGAGTGGTGTGCCCACCATGCATACAATACATCGAAAGGCTGAGCAGCTGGGCTCTTCTCTCCTCAAATTTGACATGACCATCTACCACCACACCCCCCTCCCCCCAGAGTGGAGAGACTGTGTAAAGAAAGATCCTTAGGACACCTATGCCATGGATCTTGTACAGAGGGTAGCAAAACCGACTGCTCTCTGCACAGCTGCTTTCACCAAACGAGTAAGGTCTCAACTTGAACAGGTCTCACAGCATCCTTGCACATTATTAAGTTGTTGTACACAAATCAGAACTGGGTAAATGGCCATGCGACAGCAGCTCAGGGATAACCCAAGGTCACACCAAGCATTAGGAGCAGAACCACATTGCTCTCCAGTCCCTCCAGTCAGTGTTCTGTGTACAAGGACCTTACGTTCTCCGCTGAAATGCTTTACAGACACAGTAGGCTGAGAAAGTACTATATGGTTAGCTTTCACTCATTTACTAAAAACATAATCTGTCTTACTTTGGTCTGACTGTCCCTTTCATGCATTAGCAGTTACACTATTTGACTTCTCCCCAAACCTGATAGAATCCTTAAAAGATCTTGGAGCAAAATTAAGGTGTCTGCTCATCTAGGCAAATCTGTACCAACTCCATAAAGAAAAATCCCACTTACCATGAGTAACAGTTATTATCATCAGCAAGCACTGCAGAGGAAAAGGAGAGCTGAAAGCCATTTTAAAGAGCTCCTTGCATCATATGCTGAGAAGACGGTCTGGCTACAGAGCCCAGTGAATATAGCATTCAGGAAATGATGTCAGAAGAAAGAGTGCAAAAAAAAAAAAAAAGAAACTCCATAGTGGACAGATTGAATAATGTATCAAAATAGACCCACAAGGTTTTGGGTGACTGAACTCGGGCTGAACCAACACGAGCCACAATGCACTCTGCAAAGTCCTGAACCTTGGAGGTAGCTGCAAGTGTGAGAACAGGGCTGAGGGGTGAGGAGTGACAAAAATATCTCCTGGTCAGCTCGCTCTATTTAGTAAGATGCTAACGCTGAAACCAAGCAAAGGCAAAACACCTATTTCTTTCTTTTTCCAGTTCAGCAAAGTACAGCATCCGCACCCAAAGAAGAGAAATCATCAATCCAGTCAGATGAAGCACTACACATGCAGACCAGCCGATTTTCCAAAACACCAACAACTCCCGGAGAGTCTCACTAGCAAGAGGTGTGGGAGGAGGCTCTCCCTCTGTACAAAAAGGCTGTGTTGCCAGCCTGAAGTTTGCTGGGCTCTTCCAGTGACTGAATGGTACCTGCCATGCAGGAAAAGGCTCTGTACAGCCACTCCAAGCAAAGAATAAAGGTTACAGAATGTTAAATTGCATTGTAAAACTAGGCTGAACGTAGCCTGAAAGCCACCCCAGCTCTGTTTGGAGTGCAGATCCCGGAGATGAGTCTGAAAAGCCAATCTCGAAGAACTGTTGTGAACTAGTTATCTACAGGACCACCCAGGGCCAGATGCTGTGTTCACACTGGTTGAGATGCCTTAAAGCACACCAGCATTTTGCACTGAGTGCTGAGGTGGATTTACCCAAACGATGAAGCAGAAACTGTCTCACTTACCGGAGGAAGTAAACTGCCATAGCATTAGAGCCAACGTCTGGATTTGTTTTGGACTCACTTAGCGGATGTGCTGGGGAACAACTGTGGCAGCAGCTCAGGATGCTTTCCTGCTGTTTCTCTGAACAGACAGAGACACATCCCATTAAGGAAGCTCCACATGGTGAAATTACATCTGCATACATGCCTTTGGCTCTGCTTGATAATTCTACGTCTCAGCCAGAGGTTTGGCCCCTCGGACTTCTTAGCATTGACAATTATATCTCACCTCCTGCTCCTAGTATCCAAAATTTACAAGTTTGTTCAAGGCTACTATAGTACCATCCTGTTTTCTTCATACATGCACAGGACAGGCCTAAATTGACCTAAGATGTGACAGAAATAGCCTTCTCTGAGAAAAGCAGTGAAGTGAGTCTTCAGACGCTCACAGCAGTACAGAGGAAGGGGGAAAAAGAAAAGTATTTACAGCAAGAAACACTTTCATTTCCTTCCGTGCTGCTGAAATGACATGAAGAAAATCTCTCTCAAATACCACTGCAAGACTGGGGCTAACCATCTGCCTTGGATGTGCACATTTAACTTCATTTCACCTTCATGCTTGAAGGGCGGGCTGGTAGAGCTTAGGGTTGCAGTGCTGTGGTGGAGACACGAGACAGAAGAGACAGCATGTGCAGGGTTGCTTCAAAATAGCACCCCAAAATGTTCAGAATCTCAGAAAAATAGCAAAATGCAAAAGAGGTCTGCATACAGACAAATCCAGCAAGAATTCATCTTCTCCTCCAGCCAATGATAGCAACCTCACAGAGCTCATTTACAGATTTGCAGTAAAATCAAAGAAAAATACGGCCTTTCTACTGTAGCTTTGTTGTTATAGAAGTGACTCTGCATGACTGTGACATTGCGGTGTCCTGTATTTAGTCTCCCTCTCAGTGACACCAGAGTACATTTATGAGTTCAATATTTCTGACTGCAAATGTCCCATACATCATGTAATATACGAAGTTCCATTAGGCTCCTTCTGTCCCTCTCATCCTCACTAGCTAATAAAAAAAAGAAAATCACAGCCAGGATAAAGATGACAGCACATGCACAATCTGTGTTGTCATCAGTCAGCAGCCTCCTTTTAAGAGCAACCCTCTCAAATTTCATATATCATGAATTTTTAGATGAAGCTAAACACTAATTTTTAACATTAGCAAATGAATGCTCACAACACCTTTGGCTAGCCAGAGGATTCACTTCCCCTTTTTATATAAAGACACATAAACTTTTACATGATTATTGCAGACAAAAAACACCTTGTGAAGCTTAATAGAAATCACAAGTGGAAGAATAAAAAAAAAAACAAAAAAAGACAAGAGCTTGTGGCTGGAAGGTGAATTAAAATCTTTTTACTTGGTGAGGTGCGAGCTCAAAGGGCCATTTTCTCCTTTCAGCCACTAACAGTATCATGAAAGGAGGATGGAGACTTATTCCTTACATGACGTGAGGCACTGATGGACCACGGGAGATTGGAAAACCTGAGCTAGCAAGTGAAGCAGGAAATAAGCTGTGAAGTATTACAAAGAAATTTGTACATACTAACTCTGCACATCTTCCTTTCAATAGGCCAGTAAGCGTGAGTAGCACACCTATTTTTACCGTCGTTAATGCATGTCAGCATTAACTGGGGAAACACGCAAGCCTAGCTTCACACAGAGGGATGTGGCAGAGCTAAATACCAGAAACCCAATGTGTGGAAACAGAAAACACAGCTCCAGTGATGCACAGAGCCGGCTCTGCAAGCTGCTGAGGGCTCCCTGCCCGACTCCTGGGCCAGGAAACACTGCTGGCTGCAGGTGGTCCACTCCATCCATTCATCCATCCATCCATCCATCCATCCATCTATCCATCCATCCACAGCACTGGGAGGAGGGAGAGGCTTGCAACCATATGAGCTTACCTGTCCAATCCACACCTACAGCTACTCACGCATGAGACTTTTCTCTCTCAAACATGCTTTGAGTGGGCCTTAGGAGAGTTTAATGGTACAGCCGCAATGCAGGAATGGGGGCAAGCCTGAGAGTTGCTTCTGTGTGTGGACAGCAGGACCCCAGAGACAGATAAAGATGCAGAGACTGATGAAGATTTATATTCATAAGAACATGAATTCTTCTTTTTGTTAAATGCAACTAGCCAGAGAGCTATGCTTGAACTCTGAACTCTCTCTTGATTAAAGAAATAGCAATAGCAAGCAAATAGTAGCAAAGATAAACACAAGTGTATGCTTATATTGTGATAAGTAGACTGCCATGCACTTTGTTTCTCTAATAGCAAAGCTGTGAAATCACAGCTACTTTATAACTTATTTAGGAATTGGACACACATAACCAGGGTACTCCTGTAGATCATGTTCAGAGCAAGAGACTTTTAGACAAAATAGGCTTTACTGGCATAGCAAGAAGAGTGACCAGTACCTCTGGTCATAGATGAAGCCATTCTTGTGTCAGGGACTTTACAGCCCCACACAGATCTGTACAATAGTAATAAACCTGCAGAGTCCCAGGCTCTCAGCTACAGACAACCAAGAACATGGACATACACAGGATTTCCCAGGTAGTCCCAAAGTACAGGCCTGCCAAATACTGTATGCTATACATGAGGCCTGTTCCACCATCCCTTGTCTCATACTGTCCTGCAGCACTCATACTCCACGTTTGTGATACAGCACTGGTGCTTGAGACCCAACACATCAAAGAGAACCTGTCAGTTTGATCCATGACGTCCAGCCAGCTGCAGCTGGTTTATATGATCCTGAAGGGGCAGAGAAACAAAGAGACTGTGTTGCAGCTGTAGATAGACATAATTTTACTGACAGCAGCCTGTTCTCAAAGCTGACCTGCACCCTAAGCATACATGCCACTCACCTCAATGGATGCACACCACACTGTCTGCCTGCATGTCTGACAGGTGAGAGGTTCTTCCCCACACCACAGACCAGAGTAGAGAGGTCATGTCAAGTCTTTGGAAAACAGACAAATGAGACACAGGTCACTGATGTTTCTCTGCATCTCCTGAAATTGCCCATTTGCCACAGTTTCTACAGGAAGTTGCAGCTGGGGAATTTCTCCTGACCAGCTCTCACCTGGATGCTGAATAAGGCAAATCAGGAACAGAGAAGGAAACTGGACTTTCTTTCTCATTCCTCCTATCTCTGCCTCAGAGACAACCTGCAGGTGATCCTCCTTTCAGCTCAATCCATCCAACTTCCACTGGCCTGGTCCTCTGCCCTGAGACAACACCCAGATCTGCACGGCACCCTACAGACACTGACCAGCTGTACAACATGAGGTTTAATCAGAGGCCACTGTGATGGGAAAAGAGAGTGAAGGACACACATTGCCATACTTTTTTTTCCAGCTTCCAGTGCAAAGAGACCAGATTCAAAATTCACCTCAGCCATTAGCCTGTCTCCAAACACAGCTGATGTCAGAGCCTCAACTAGAGATGCTGTCTCTAAGACAGGGCCATTTTAAGTAACCCACAAATTATAAAAAGTGCGTGTAGTAACATGCTGAGACCAGGAATTGCTACAGAAAGGCTCTGAGCCTAATTGTTAACAAGGTACACATGGTTTCTCCAGCCTATAATACCTCCAGGGAAAGAACACTTGCAAGAGTCAGGAGCAAGATTTCTGGAGCTCCTGAGAGGCCCCCATGGGGATTGTCAGATCTCCAGTGACAGGGGTCTATGAGAATGCTCTCTCTTCTTCAGAGCATTCATGGATAATTTCAGCTTTCTCTTGCCAAGACATGGAAGGAATGTCCAAGATCCTGCAATCGCAGATGAGGACTTTGTTGTGTTGGAGCTGAGCAACAGGGCTGATAAAAGGAAAATCTGTGTGGATACCCTCTCTGATGCACAGACATAGAGGAACCTGGGAGACCTCCCAACAGCAGGTCTGCTGTTCCTCAGAGACCTCTCTACTGAGACACACACCACTGGTCCCTGTCTCATACTTCCTGTCACAGCCTTTGCGTTTTCTATGTGATGCTGAGGCTATCTGTGACTCACTGAACCAGATGTTGCTGTTCTGTCTCAAATGTACAGTTCAAGTAACAGTGCATGCCAGAGAGGATGCTGAAAGAGCAGAGATGATAAGACTGCATTGTACTCAGGAGCAACCAGAGGATCTAATCTGCAAAAGCCCTCTGCTCAAAGTAACCCAAGTAGAAAAACTCACAGTAGCACCTTGATTTCATGCACATGGTGTGCACCTGTCTCATGCTCTGGGAGACCCCATCTCTTTGCTGCCCTACACTTTCAGAACACATAAATCTTCTTCTGCTCCCATTTTTGACAAGTTATAATCCGTGTGCTTGTCACAGATCCCATCATTAATATGCAACCTTCCCTCTCCCACCTCTCTCTCAGATGCTGAACAAGACCAACCAGGATTACAGAAGCTTATTCAGACTTCTGCTCCTTGACAAGTTGTTGTCACCCTTAGGCCTTCTCTTCTTCTTCTTTCCATATCTATGGGTGTTTCTCTTTCTACCCAAGCCACCACCAGATAGCTCAGAGTGAATGTCATGAACTCACCCCCAACTCCACTACTGCTGAGCAACTATAGGAAGAGAGAGCCAGGTAGGTCCACAAAAAAGCAGAGACATAGAGGAAGCACTGTGCCATACTGCCACCTCATCTTGATACTCACCTATCATCTTACTGCTACTTGAGATGAACAAGAACATAAGCATCCCAGCTGCCCAGGTCAAGCATGCCAATCGCATAGAGTTTCTCTGACATAGCTCTCTTAGTTTGGCCTACAATGACAAGAGAAAAAGAAGGGTCCATATATGGAATAACTGCTTGAAACGACACAAGTTATATTTAGCACCACTGCATGCAGGGTGAAACGCTTTGCATTTGCTTTAAAAAAAAAAAATCACTTTATTATTACAGAACTATTCACAGAATCACAGAACCACA
>VYZX01033504.1:9294-22281 GCA_013401335.1 Brachypteracias leptosomus
GTGGACAAACAACTAGGGATGATCTATTCCTGAACTTCAGTAAAACATTTTACTAATAAAATATTAAAATTAATCTTCATTCAGCAATTGATATAGCTGCTTCAATACAAGCACTATCAATAACTAGAATTTTTATTATTTTTTTATTTTTATTTTTTTTTCTTTAAAGAGATGCTTATGAACTCAAAATAGACTAAGTCTTTGCAGGAAGTAATGCAGTTAGAGGAACCTGTACACAGACAACGCTGTCAAGTTTACAGATGTCAGACATAAAAGCAGTTTTGTAATCTCTTACTAAGGAGGTTTTAACCGTAGGATAAAACAGCTCTCATTTCTGCCAGATAGTCTTAAATTGATCATCATTGTGTCAGATCAGGCTAAATGATAGTCACAGAAAGAGTAATTTCATGGAAGTGTTGTAAAAATCAAGATGAATTGGGATTCAGCACAAGTCTCCAGAGGCTGACAGAATTGCTACATATTTTAGAGATCTACTAAATAAGGAACTATACCACTCTATCACAGTCCTCACTAGTGAAATATTTCATCTTCAGCTATTTCCAAGACCTTCATTATTTTAAACTGTGCCTAAATTCACTGAAACAAATATCACTTCCAGAGGTTTAAATCATGCTGTTAGACCTTCACCTGTATTTGCACTGGAGGTCAACAGAAGTGGTAACTTAGTGCTCCCTTTGATAAACATGTAAGCTGTATTATTATCAAGTGCCTATGATAAAAGCATTGACATGAAAAAGGTCACCCAAGTTATCACCAGTTGAATACTAAGAGGTTGTACTTGATTAGTATACAAGTACCAATTACGATACCACAACGGAAAATTATGGTTCAGCAAAATAAGGGAACTTCAAAAGCTGCTGAAAGCCAGCAGACTGGCAGTGGGTGAGCAATGAGCTCTCTGTCCTGATTTGAGCTAGAACTGAACTAATTCTGTTCAGTGATTTTACTCTTCAGCTCAGTTTCTTCTGCTGTTAACTTCAGAAAGTGCAGTTACTTAGATTTTTGCAGACAGTGTCTGCTTCCAGTAGTGACTATGCTTGATTACTACCAAGGATTGGTGTGCAGAAAGGTTCTTGCTTATGCTTGCTCCTATGGAGACCAAGGTCATTGCTAAACTTTGTGTACCACACTGGTGGTGCAGAAAGAGGTCACACTTGTGGGGAGGAGCAGATAGGATAAGTGACCCTAAGCTGACCAACAAGGGATTCCATCCCATATACATTATACTCGGTATAAAGCTGAGGTATCATGAGGGTCAATCTCTTCTCCAATGGCCAGCATCCAAAGAGGACTATCTGTTCTGCCTTTGATTCAGATCCATGTGTTTCTGAACCCAGTTCCAGAATCCAGCTCCTGAATCCAGTTCCTGAATCCAGTTCCCTTCTGCTGCTAAGTACAGTCTGGTGCTTCCCCAGTGCCTGCCTGCTCCAGTATCATGCACTGGTGACAGTGACATAACTGCCATTGAGGGGTTGGGTTTGACATGGATTTTATATAAATCTTGTATATTTAATTTCATTGTTATTATTTGCATTAAAGCTGTTTTAGTTTTCTTTTCCAATTCTTCAGTTTCTCTCCCCTATTCCCTTTCTCTTCATGTTTGGGAGGGGAGAGGGGTTAATAGAGAGTGTTCATCATTTGTCTAGTGGCCAGCCCATCTCTAACCCTTGACAGCTCTCATATGCTGTTTTGGGGCACAAACTTCTTCCTCGGGCCAGCAAATAAATACACTTCACACCAAAGAATTAGATCTCTGGAAAAGTAGAGTCTTGTCTACTTATTTAGATATACTTTGCAGGATTAAGAATCCGCGTTTTTCAAAGAACTTACAATGATCAGTTTGTTGGTACACTCCAGGATGGGCCACATCAAGAGTAGCAAGAGGAAATAAGAAGACCCCAGAGATTAAAGATAAACTGCAACATTAACTCTCTCAAAACTGTTAAGGACTATTTTTTCAGAATACTAAACCATTACCAGCTAGCTAAGGTTAAGGACAAAGTGAACTGTTCCCAAAAATCTAAATCCTCCGTTTTTGCTTAACGCCATACACAACGTAATAATTTATAACTTTTACTCTTTTCACTAAGGTTTAGATAGGTAAGCCTACAAAAACAAATGTGCTATGAGAACTCTGGTAAATAATGCAGGTTTTTACTGTTCCATTAAACTTAGAAACAAAAAGCAGTTCTAGAAGAGCAACTGGAAACAAAAATAATAACAGGGGGTACTTCTAGTCACCTTAAAGGTAATGTGCAAAATTAGTTATCTTTGTCTTGTGAAACCTTTGTAAAAATAGAGACCTATACATTTAGAAGAAGTTTAATGCAGTTAAACTTCTACTGAACAGGAAGTTCTGTTACAAAGAGTTTGTAATCTTGATCTAAGCTTTATCACACCTCAAATCATGAGCTGCTTCTACTTTTCCAGACATGACTTTACTGAAACTGCCTATTTCTTCTGCAGCAATAATGCAACTTCAGTTCTAAAAGCCCTTCCACAGTGACCAAGAAAGAACAAATCCAGTAAAATGTTGAATTAAGAGCCTAGAGAATTAGGCTTTCAGACTTCTGGTACAGTGCTTCGGCTGGGTCCCAGCTGTTCAGTTCCCTGTTACATTTTACCCTAGCATCATCAGCTCACACAATCCATACCACCTCAGTGTTTCACAAATAGCTAGGAGGTACACAGAAAACAGGCTATGCTAGTGCTATGGTAACACCTGCAGTCTTGCAAAACCTTGCCTGCTTTCTGAAGACGTTTCCTTCCCCAAGCTCACCATGACCCAGAAAGTTTGAAGCTGCAAGGCTATATCCATTAGGCTTCTATTCTGTCAGTAAAATACCTACAGAGAACAAAAGTTTTCATTCTAAAGTTCATTTTTGTAAATTACTGTATTGAGATTTAATACAGTTATATTTCAGGAATTTTTGAACAAAAGCAATCACTACCAAAAGCTGTTTTGTAGAATTGCAGTTTATGTGGTACTTCAAAGACCTGCTGCAGCACAGACTTATCCACAGCCGCTGTCGCTTTGAGATGCACCTGTTCCAGCATGGCCTTATCCATGGGCCACAATGCCATCGGAGACATATCGGTTCCAGCATGTCCTTATTACCCACAGCCCCAGTCCCTTCAGAAGTAAACCTGCTCCCACATGGCCTCACCCATGGCTGTAGTCCCTCCAAGGGTATACCTGCTCTGCTGTGGGCTTATCCATGGCCATGTTTCGAGGAGCTCCAGCATAAACTCATGCACAGTCACTGATGTTTCAAAGCATACCTTTCTCCAGCATGGACTTATCCTTGGGCCACAATCCCTTCAGAGGCATACCTGTGAAGCACAGATAACCATGTTCACAGATGCTTCAAGATGCACCTGTTTTGGCATGGGTCATCCACAGATACTTTGGGGTATCCTGCTCCCACATGCACTCATGTACAGGTCACAGTCCCTTCGACTCAAGTTCACACTGGAGTTCCAGCCTGTCCAGTGCAGCAGCATGGGAACAGCAGCAATGCCCTGACCATCTGCCAACCCAGGCACATTGCCACTGCTGTTATCAAAGCGTTCCCAGGCACAGCAGAGTAAGATGATAAGTAGTACAGCAAGCAGTCAAAGCAAAAAGCAGCCACTAACAAGCACTAGACTTTAATATACAGTAAGGCAAGCTAGCCCCATGGCAAGCACAGAAGCCTGCAGATTAATAGCTGAACCGCAATAACAGCTATAAATTCTAGCTAGCACATTCCAATTAAATCTGTTATTTCAATCCGTTCAAGCCACACACTGGGTACCAAAAAGAACTGTCATGATTTAACCCCAGCCAACAACTAAGCACCATGCAGCTGCTCACTCACTCCCTTTCAGTGGGATGGGAGAATCAGAACGGTAAAATTAAGAAAACTTATGGGTTGAGACAAAGACAGTTTAGCAAGTAAAGCAAAAGCTATGTGTGCAAGCAAAGCAAAAAAAAGGAATTCATTCACTGCTTCCCATCTCCAGAAAGCCGGGCTCCATCACACATAATGCTTACTTGGGAAGACAAACACCATCACTCCAAACACCCTCCCCCCCTCCTTCCTTCTTTTTCCCCCAGATTTTTAATCTCTGAACATGACCTCATATGGTATGGAATAATCCTTTGGTCAGTTGGGGTCAGCTGTCCCAGCTGTGTCTCCTCCCAACTTCTTGTGAACCCCCAGCCTACTCAGTGGTGAGAAGCAGAAAAGGCCTTGACACTGTGTAAACACTGCTCAGCAATGACTGAAACATCCCTGCATTAACAACACTCTTTTCATCACAAATCCAAATCACAGCCCCACACTAGCTACTATGAAGAAAACTATTTCGGCCAAAACTAGCACACCAAGTCTCACAACAAATGTAATCATAGAATTAAAAAGTACACCATCCTATATATTATGAAGAATTCAGTCAGTTTTCTCTATATGGGACTAACTTGCTATAATTCCATACATTAAGAGTTACATATATTACCATGGCATTTTGGCCTTATTTCATTTCAGAATATCCAAATGTAGCTGATTTTCTTGAATAAGGGGATGGGGATTTTTCACTGAAAAAAGATACAAGAGAGCTAGTGATACCCACGTGAACTAAGTGCTGAAAGATATGATAAGAAATGTGTTAGGGTTAAACAGAAATGTGATAAGATTAATGTATATTTTAAGCAAAGCAGTTTTCTTGCTTAAACTACTCTAGGTGAATTGGGTGGCAAGGTAGCCAATAAATGTTTTGTTATTAACAGATAATCACTGAGTCTCTCTGCCACGAGACTATTACAATATTTTTAGTAGCTTCACAAATGTACTGTTCCCAAAACAGGAAGATTTGTTCAAAGTCCAGAAGAACATTGGCAAAGGTTGAGACTATTCTCTTCAACATACAAATGCCAAAAATGCCTGACAAGCCACAAAACTGTACTTCAGTTTGACTTTGTGTATTCAGAGAAAAGACAGAAACACCGAATAATTTAGGGTTGGAGAGGACCTCCCAAGTTCACCTGGTCCAGCCTCCCACTTAAAACTGTGCCAACTTCAAAGACACTTGGTTTGAAAAACTGAAATCTTTGCTCTGCATACTGTAAACAACTCCAGAAGGGAGAAAGAGCAGGTGTAGAGCTTCTTAAAAAAAAAAACCAAAACAAACCAAAACAAAACCAAACACATGCCACACAGTATTTCAAGATGAAGTTCCCATGAGAGGAATAAACAGGCAAAACCAAGTCAGACTGCCAGACTGTCTTGCATAGTCTGAATGATCCAAAGGAAAGGTATTTTTAATGGATATAATCACATCACAAGTTTGAAATGGAATTTTATTAGAGCTTCAGAGAATTCACTAAATGGCTTGATTCTTTTGGTATATGTCTACAGCAAAACTATCCAGATGCTGCAGCATAAACATTTAATCAGAAACTGACTGCATGGAACCACACATCCAGGCTTTGAGTTATTCTGATCAAAGAATAACAGTTGAGTTCTTCTCACAAAAGCCAGAGAATGGAAGACACAGAAAGCAAGTTTTATACACCTCAAATACATGAAAATTTCAGTCATTTTCTTACGTAAAAGTCATCTTTTACTGCTGAGAAGAATGGGGTGAAATGAACAGATGCTGGCATTCAGAATGATTAGGATTTTCAGATATTTAATGACAAAATGACGAACAATCTAATTTTTCTCCTTCCTGTGAATTGGGTTTGCAGCAGAAAAAACACCCAAACTTTAATTAAAGAACTTATTCTGCTTGGGAATAAAGAGTCTCAGGCACAATTTGGTCGGTGTGGAAGGCACAACTCTTATTCTACAGGTATTCCCTCTATTCTCAAGAACATCTAGTGGAAATGGTCTTTTTTAGAACTCCCCCTGTCAAGAGGGACTGAGCTTCAGGCTGCAAATGAGTATTGGTGCTTCATGCCTTAAAAATAAAGATATTGCATCGATGTTGGCAAACAATCAAAATACATCTTATTTGATATACTGTCCTAGCTTTGCTATTGAGAAATTAAAGCACAGAAAACTGAAGAAACTTGTTTAATATGGAGGAGTTAAACAGCATGGAGCAGAATTCCTTCAATTTTTCTGCTTTAGCTTCAAAGGTTATTCTACCTCCTATAAAAGCCAACAAAAAGAGCTCAGTCGACTATTAAGTCCAGAGTCCTGTACAATTAGTAATTTAAAGTTCTAAAGAAAAAAGATCCTAGACAGACAAATGCTGAAAAAGTCCATTTCACCTTTCTGAAACCTCTTTAAGTTTAAACACTGTCCTGTGCGGATAACACTCAACTTCTAGAGGGATGTTTAAGCATAACAGTAAAAACAATGGACAGCACAGAAGCAGGGCTACTACCTGATACACTGAACACCATCAGGATGTTCTGGGGTGAAGTTTACCCAGTTACACCATTCAAATAAGTTAAACCTTGAGTACATATACTCAAGTCTAACTCATTAGACAGTTTTGATATCTGCTGGGAAAACAAAGCACAGTTAATTATGTACAAAATTCCCTAAAGACCATGGACTACATGTACTGCTGTAATGGTTTGGGTATGCCCAAAAAAGAAGCACAACATAAGATGAATTTTTAACTATTTGATACCCAACATACTTAGGACACGAGATCAAAAGGTGGAAGCCACCCTGGTAACAGCAGTTACCCTTTGGTACAGATAGAGTAAGAGATGCTGGCCTACAGTGACAAATGAAGCCACCAGCAGCTTACACTGACCACTGCAGTTTGAAATCAGTAGCAAACAAGTTGTTCCTTGTAGGGAACACATCCACAGGCATCCAACACTATGCAGAAGGGTGGGCCTGAGGTAGAATTGTCACACATAAGAGCCAGGCCACCAGCCAAGACTCAAACATCTCAAGCAGCTGGAACTAGTGTCTTCTGAGCAGCACCACAAACTCAGAGGAACAACCAGATCGGCATGAGCAGATGAGTGTGGGTGTATGCAAGAAATAAATTTACTATTTTATGTCACTCAGCACTGTGCTTTTGGTCTTGTGCCTGCCTCATCACTCAATTTCCCCTGTAACACACAACACAGAATCAACAGATTCTAATGACAGGAAGAGGGCCACTTCAGCTGGCTGTTCTACTGTCAAGAGCAGTGGGCCCAGCATCTGACCTCTAAGGCTTGTATCCCACTAAGCTGTACACATTGTAACACTTCCTAATACACAGTAAAGGAACTAAGCTACTGTCCATAGCTGAAAACAGAAGACAGCCTTTGTTATTAACTGTTCAAAATGTTCCTTTCTATGGTGGGCACAAAATACTTCTCTAATACCTGAGCAGTATCAGTCTGGCTCAGAAACACTTGCTTTCAAGCCTCCTAGATAAATCATAGTTAGAAATTTCTCAGTAACTCTGGAAATAGAACCAATTCCTTTTTTAAAAAGAATACAAGGGATACGCTGCTCAAGGTAAGCTAGTTAATAATCCCAAACTGTAACTTCAGTGACTTATCACGTTTAAGTTTTCTACTAAAAGCAGTCTCCTCCTGATATTTTCATGGACTTCTCGCCCTCTTAAAACGGCAAAATCTAGAACCAGTTGCTGCTTATGGGCACAGAATAGCTAAGTCCTGCCTCTGACACACTAAGTCACCAACTCCACAACGCTCTCCTCCAATTTTAACCTACCAAACATAAGATCAGGGACAAAGAACGTTAACAGAGTAATAAGTCTACTTCTAATCCATTTAGTGAAATATGCCACATAGCTTAACTATTTGCTTTTGCACAATTACTTTGTGGATTCAGAATTCAATGCAGTGTTGATGTTACTTTGTCTTTATTTATCTCTAATTCATAAATATACCAAATCAGTGAACTCCCAGTATATTTGTATCCACAGATTTTGGTTCTTAAGAAGAAGCTTTAGTTCTATTTTTCACATCACTGTATCAATACTAGAGACAACATTTAGTATTTGTGTATTAGAATTCTCTCTGTTCCTTCACAAGTAGTTACAGAGTCCTCAAAGAAGAATGACATGTGAGTATGGTTAAGAAAATTCCTGTTCACATTAATCTGTTATAATCAATATGGGATTTAAAGTTAAAATATCTGAATTGCAGACCGCTCAACACATTCTGTAAAGGGGTTAGCTGATAAATGGCCCAAAGTCAATCAGAACTGTAATACAGGAGAAAGAACTTGACATATTAATTAAATCTAAAAACAGTTTAGCTCATTCTTTGATTTAAGAATATTTTATCTTTAATAGTCTTTCTAAAAAAAACCTAAAAAACCAAAAAACTGCCTTCATGATGCCTTGTATCACTTACCTGCAATAAGAAGTGAAAGCTTGAAGGTGCTGCTATACTTGAAGATGCAAGGAAGACACTAATAGCCAGCTCCCATCTGCTGATAGGCAATGAAAGAAGCAATATCATTCCTTTACTTCTGTGGTCTCACAACATGAATGCATAAAAAAAAAAAAAAAAAAAAAAGGGTTGACCTCTCTCCCACTTCTAGGATTTACTTCTTAATGACTACTGACTCTTTCTAGTCCACATCTCAGTTCAATTAAAAACACTTCTGCAGCTCTAAAGAGTAACCAGCTCTCACTTTAATGAATCCTTGCACATAACTTATCGTTTGTAAAAACCTTAGCAAGTAAAGCATCCTGCAGGTCAACAAGCACTTTGATTGTGTTTTTATCTTTTAGCAATAGAATGAAATAAGCATTTTGTACAAGTTTCACTCCTTCACAAAAAGTGCTCAAACTGGTTTTACTAGGTAGAAAGTGAGAAGCTGGTTTTAGATCAGAAATGTGTCTGAACCTATTCCTTCCATCCCAAACCAGGAATTAATCTCAGGAGATGCAACTTCTGCAGTGTTGCTGGGTTACAGGGCTAACCTATCAGCTGAGGCTGAGGGCTTTTAACCAGTTCTTCCGAGAATCAAGATCTGTATCAAGTTACTGAGAAGCATATTCATCTTTCATCAAATTAGGGGAGCACCAGCGTTTCAGCCTTTGCATGAAGCTTCTTCCCTTATGAAATACATTTTCTGTTAATGTCACTGCTTCCTCTCACAGTAACTGCTTCTTCCCTCACAATCTTGTAATATTCCTCTTGATTATTTAGAAAGCAATTCGTACTCTGAGAACTCACAGGTGTAGTCATGGATGAGTGCAAGTAAACAGGTTCTGTCAAGTCACCATTACCCAAACTGCAACATCATGTTGCCCAAAATTACAGGTGAACAATCTCTAAACAGGTGCATTTTGATTTCTGGTCTTCCTCCAACCCAAATCCTTACTTGTAGATTTCTTTTTCTTACTTGTAGTCCCTTCATCTATTCTACCAATATGAGAGTAATCAGCAGCACTACCCACCCACACTTCATTCTTCATTTAAATCAACTTTATCACCTTTTTAAAACCAACATAAATGGAGTTTCAAATATGGCATTAAGAGCACTGCATGGTCATTACTGTTATTCCCACTTTGTATTAAGAGACACTGGGAGTTTAAAATAGATATTATTATAGATACCATACAAGCTACTTCATTTCCACCTCTTAAAGCCTCAGATTTGATATTAAAGTTTAATTTTTCAACTTTTAAAAGACTTAAGGCAATTAACCTTACAGACAGAGTATAGAAGAAAACAAAAAAAAGTCTACTTGCAGACTACTCCAAGCAGCCAAGGAAAAGGAAAAGATGAGATTTACCTACAGTTTAAAGAGGATTAAGTCAATTTTTCTAGCAAATGACCTAAGCTTTCCCCAAAAAGGCCAGAGTTCAGTCAATTTCATAACAACAGATAATTCAATTCATTCTCTACTGCTGAAAAGTAATGTCTGGGTAATGACAGCAAGGATTAAAGAATCTATAGGGCATCTTCTTTTAAAAATAAAATTTTAAAACACATATGTTTTTACATGTCTTGGATAGTACCATATGGCTATGATACCATATGGCTATGAACATATGGGTAGTTCACTTTTTAGTGAACAAAAAGAAGGATGGATATTGGTGCTTTATTCCACAAATCCACTCTGATCATCTCAGTCACTTGGAACTATTAGCAAGATACAATTGTCTCCACTTGAAAACATCTTTTGGCAACACAGAAACAGTAGCAGGTAACTACAGTATTAAAAAAAGCTTATCTCAAGGACACACACAAAAAAACCCAAACCAAAACCAAAAGCCACACCACCAAAAAAATCCACCAAGCAGCACAGAATTTTATTAATCTCAGAGGATACAGCAGAACAACGAAAGAGAGCTCAGCCCAGCTCTCTTTAGATTTGCATTCAGCTGCTATAAACTGTCAGCACACTAGTAAGCCTCTACAAAATTTATATATTAACTTGAGATAATGGGGACTGAGCAGCCATACCTCACATCATTAACACAACCTGAACTGACGCAAAGAACAACCAGAACAGCCAGGCCACCCCCCAGCCAAAGACAGAGCTTTTTTCTCCCCTCCTGCATACCTGGCTCTCAACAGACTTCTGGGTCCAGCAGCTGAATCAAACGTCACTTGCATGAGGTGCACTAAATCCACTTCAGAATATAAAAGGATACAGCCTTAGCGCACCAGTCTGAGTCCCGATGGCCAGTATTTTCTGAACAGGATCAAATGCCAAGGCTGAAGGTTGATAGGGAAAACCATGGCGTACAGTCTAACAAGCCAGAGCATCGCAGTAATGATGGTCAAGCAGCAGACCAAAAATAAAAGGAATCAATATTGTATGTTAGGGAACAGGATTCAGTGTTTATCACAATTAAGAACTACAAAGCATTTTAACAACAGGCTGAGAAAAATCCAGCTGTCTTACACGAACCAATTATAAAAGATTTTTAAACTCATAATTACTCATTCATCCTCGATCATCAAGTGACCATTATACTTACTGAAACTGAAATCTTACATTTCTTCTGCACCAAGACTGTAGCAACTCAGCATTTTATTTTTCCCATCTGCCTCATTCTGAGTAATCTTATTTTCAGCTCTAACAAAGGCACTAAACTATTAAAATCTGAGATATTCCTAGGAAGTTTGGAAACAAAGCCAAACTTGTCATTAGAACTATTACGAATTACTAGACCTGCTTTACTGAGAAGCATTTCTATTTCAACCCAACAGGCCCCACATGACAGTGCAACCTCTCTCAGCATGTTAAGAAAAAAAAAAAAGCCAACCTCCACAGAACCTGTCTCTTGCCCTCTGCTTCCCCAAAAGAGAAAAAACAGCCCCCAAAATAGACAAAACCAAAAAAAACCACCTCACTAAACAAAGCAAAAAACCTCTCAACCGTGGAATACTTTCTTAATATAAAGCTATTGGCACATTCAGCTTTTTGGTTGGCCAAGACTAATTTGGTAACTGACCAAACAATAGCTCCATTACACTTCTCAGGCTGCAATTAATCTGGATCGAGAATATAATAAGTGTCATCTACTCTTATTTCCATTATAAACATACAGAACATAAGCTATGCAAATGCTAGCTTTTCCATTTAAAAACCTCTAGTTTAAAAGCAGAGTTATTTTAGGACCTCATAAACGCATAGCAAACTTCTGATATACTCCTTTTATTTCACTGAAGTTGCAGGCATACCCCACAACTCTCAGCATTTCACAGCAAATAAAACTGAAGTGGTGACAGCTCTGTTCTTTTCCATGTCCTTCATGTACAACTTGCAGAAGTGGCAGAAACGCCTGCAACACTAGATAAAACAAGTAGGAGAATCTACAAACAAGCTCATTCATATCAAGCTGGGCCATGGGTGCATTGTAAAGATAAAAATGGACACTGATATTCAAATCAGTTTTTATTCCTCCTGGTACAGCTGGTGGATTAATTCGCTGCATCACTTTCTGAAGTGTGCAGACACAAACTGCAGTTATTGTATCACGCACAACCAAAAAAAAAAAACCAAAAACCCAAGAACTTTTCCTCTGTCTCTGGAGAAGATTTGTAATAGCAGCATCGGCAACACGCTGCAGTGAAACCACAAGCGTCCACAGCCTTTTTTCAGGCGCAGAGGAACAGGACAAGTGCATTTCCAAATAATGCAGAGTGACAGATCCCCTGTCCTTCGGGTCCATTAACAGGAGCTTCTACTGAAATGCCGCGATGATCAGACGGGCACTACAGACAGGGATCACTCCTTCCCCCATCCATCCCACTCTTTCTACGAAGCCTTCAAGACCCCGGTTAGCATTACACGCATGCAAGAGCCTAGAAGCCGACAAACGCTGAAACTCCCCAGGAAAGATGACTACGGAAATCCAACAAGCCCTGTACAGCTACACCCGCCGCTTCCTTCCCCTGTCCTCCTCCCCCCACCCGCCGCCCCGAGAAATAATAAATCCAAACAAGTAAACAGGAGCGGCGGGCTCGACTCGGCGGGTACCGAGAGACAAACCCCGCAGAGCCCATCGCGGCGGCGCGCCCCCTTCCCCGGCTGCAGCATCCATTCACCTTGCAGAGCTGGAAGTGCTCGGACTGGAGCGTCTCCTGGATCTCGGTCTCCCGGTTGCCCGCCTGCTGCTGCTGCGCGGCGGACGCCGCCGAGGCGGCGGCGGAGACCGCTGTCAGGCCGTCCAGCACCTTCCTGATGTTAAATTTCCTCATGGTCCTCGGCAACGGCGCTCCCCGCTCCCCCGGCCTCGCCGCCGCGCTGTCCCCGCTGCCCGCCTCGCAGGCGGCAGACGAGCCCCCGCCGCGGAGGGCGGTGCAGGGGCGGCCGCGATCGGGGGCCGCGCTNCGGGCCCCACCGGCCCCGCCCCGGCCGCCCCTCCCGCCGCTGCCGGTGTGTGCGGGCTGCCTCGCCTCTCCTCTCCGCGGAGCCTCCGCGTCCCCCCGCGCAGCCCCGCCTCACATGGTGGCGGCCGCAGCCGCCGCTGCCATCCGCTTCTGCGTGCGTGTGTGTGTGTGGGCGGGCCCGCCCGCCCCGGCA
>VYZX01033504.1:25404-91807 GCA_013401335.1 Brachypteracias leptosomus
GAAACTAAGCAGGTGGCACAGAGTTAAATGTTTCTTTTGCTGACCACGGTTGCGTAGTGTTCTGGATTCTGCGTTTCTTTTAGTACTAGATTGCATTTTTGATTATCTACTCAGTGGTCCGGTAATAGGTATCACTCGTCTCAGCTATTGTTATATTGCTGAAGGTAATTATTATATGTGACTCTTTCCTGAACTTTTTTTTCAACTAAACTGAAATGGAAGATCAGTCATTGATTCTGGAGGGAAAACGTGTAGCGATGTGATTCAGGACATCCCAGCGCCAGCATGAGTGGCTTAGCACCAACAGGCTCCACGCACGGTCAAATGGTTTTTTTGAGGGGTGTTTTCAGCCCAAGAGCCAGGCGGGCTTCGTTAGCACCAGCAGATGTGACAGCGCACAGAGGGATAAAGAGTAATCTGAATGCAGCAGAATAGTTATGATGTGGCCATCAGCATAACCTCACAAGTAACAATTCCACAAACTCCTTCTTAGACCTGTAACACCATGTCAATTTACAGCCATATTGCAGCAGGTGTATGATGTAGAAACATTTGAAAGAAACCAAGACAGTTTACATATTCTTGCAAAGTGATTGAGACCTGAATTTACAGGGCTATGCCTCTGTGTTACCAGTACTGTTGGGACACTTCCTCAGATCATCTTGGTGAAATGTGAAAGAATGCTTCCAGAGATGGTATAAGTCCTAGAAGTAGAAGCAGACATAAATAAGGATCATATGTATTTCATACCTGATATAAAAAATCCCTTAACTTTAAGAGAGAAATGTGTACATTTTCACATGCATGTCTTTAATTATCCTTTACATATTTTAGCTGTTTATAAGTTACAGAAATAAAGTCTGATCTTTCCATCTCTTCGCACATGCTTATTGTAACACACTAAACTAAGAAGAAAACCTGTAGAACTTGACCATGTTGGACTAAATGGTAAACACAAATGATTACAGGTAAAGATGTGTAGGTGTATAACTTCAGGGACATAAGTTCTAGTCTGTTGGAGTCCTATTGTCGGGGTATGTTAGGCCAGGCCCTGCAAACACTTCTAGTTATAACTTTCATAGCACAACTAGCCTCATTATTTATAGTAATATTAATCACTGCACCTCCCCCTTCCCTCCCTCGAAACTGGATGAAGAATTAAGACTTTAAAAGCAGTTTTTCTGCATACTACAGTCACTTCCCTATTCTTCTGTGTGGTTGGCCCTTGAATCAGTTGTTTAACTGGACTATACATTTTTAGAGGAGACATTGGATTTCATTTTCTGTTTACATTAGCACCTAACACAAGGACAGTATAATTCATTATTGCAGCACTATTCCAATATTTGCAAACATTTAGGCAAATACGATATACACAAGATTGAGACAAGGTCAATTCTCTTCCCTCACACTTTCTAGTTGATGCCATTCAACAAATCAGTGTTTTCTGGGACTTCCAACTGTTTCTGTGAAAAATTAGTGGCAACCTTGCCTCTCACTGGGCTATCAGTGGAAACAGCAGCAGGCCTTTAATTTTACGGTTCAGCGAACATCCCCATTATCTCTCAGGATTTAGCTGCTGTATTTCAAAGTTTCTTTGAGGCCTCCAGCACTTACCCAATAACCACACCCTGTTTACAAACCAAACCAATTCAGCTTAAGATCCTTACATCATGTTGCCCACTCAGACCTTCTGGCCTCTGATGTCTGAAATCTGCCAATGTTTTATGCCCTAGTCCAAAGCCCAAGTGTCTTGTGCAGCTGGGGAAGAAGCAGTCACTCAGCTAGTTTGCAATATCTTTGTACTCAGTGATGACAGTCCAGCTGTGACAGAGCAACTGTTAACTGTTCATGAGTAAGCCCCCAGCAGTGCACCTCCATTTGGCTACACAGATCCCTGCCACCAAATGAATCCACACAAAAATGTTACTGGTTGTATCCAGAGAAGACAGTGTGCCCCAGGTGATTTGCACACCACAGTAATTCCTGCGCTGTGCAGCACGGATGAGAGAAGGACCATCCAAAGTGACCTCAAGATCTCTTGATTGGCCTCTAACTGCGCTAAAGCTTTTGACAGTTGGTCAATCCAGGCTTGGAAGACTAACTAAGATGCTTAGCTTTCCTGAAAACTTCTTAACGGTTCTTAGTCACTCACACTGCAAAGTCAGGATTGACTGAGCCCTGGCCAAACACTTCCTTGCCATAA
Source organism: Brachypteracias leptosomus (assembly GCA_013401335.1). NCBI lineage: Eukaryota > Metazoa > Chordata > Aves > Coraciiformes > Brachypteraciidae > Brachypteracias > Brachypteracias leptosomus. The sequence continues at coordinate 27,611 of VYZX01033504.1, forward strand.
ATAGAAAGAAGCTGGGAAATAGATCTGAACTAATCCTTTTCAGGTTGTTCTACTCAAATGTATTGGACAGGGCACTGTAACCACAGCTCCAAGTGACTTTTGGAATCTTTCCTGGCTGCTGGGAAACTGCTCAAGCTTTCTAGACTCAGAGCTGTTGCCAAACAAGCATCTGTGATTATTTTTTTTTTCTCCCCCAATAATTGGTTACAAATCCTAAGGAGAACTTCCAACTACAGGTGAATTTTTTTTTACATTTATGCAGCTTAATTTGGATAAGCTGTAAACAAGAAGGTAATGAAGAGTATGTGTCAATTAACTGGTCAGCTCCTGGAAAAAAGCTCTACTAATACTTGCCATAACCTCAGCTGGAGATGAACTGTCTACTCTTTGTAAGTTCACACATTTCAGAAACATCCTGATTGACCATGCCTGTGCTGATAAGATGAATTCCTGCATCTGGAAGCCTGTGTGGTTTTTGGCAGACTCGGAGATCGTGGGCATCTTTTATTAGAAACCTATGGAACAGCGTGACTGACACTCTATGTATGGATGCCATTAGGCTGTATGGGGGTACGTGGCAGAGAGACAGCACATCCAATTGCTGCAGAGACTGCACCAAGAGTCCTGAACATTAAATGTACTAATGAAAATATGTTTATTGCTTATTATCTATTGACCTATTTACATATTCTCATCTTCACTGATAATGCACAGCCCCTTCAAAAAATGTTAAACATCCATCTGTTTTTTTCACAAGATAGAGGCTCTTTAAATAAGAAATAAATAGCACCAAAGAAATACTCAAGGAAGATGCTAACACCACATTTTTTGTTTTCAAGTTTACTTTCATTATTTTCAGCCGTGTCTTCAATACCTAATGTTAGTTCATCCTAGCAGCATAGTCCGACTTATTTGGCTCCAGCCAATCCTTTCCTTTATCACTGTCTGAAGGAGTAATTTATTTTTCTGCTTATCCAAATCTTCTTTGGCCAGTGCAGGCATTTAATTAATTTCTTTCTTATGTTGTACTAAAAACGCACAGTTCTCCTTTGTTCATGCGATCTGTTGATTTCTTTTGCTTTCTGTATCACATTTTATTTGAGCATGGGCCAACTCTGTATTAAGAATAGAGGTATTTCAATTCTAGCATCAACTCTCCTGCTTCATGCTTTTCGCTACAACAGCTTCCTCAGTTGTCTTGTACCCTTTAAAATTAATCTCTTGTGCAATCAGAACAGGCAGTTTTGGTAGGAGAGTATTTCTTCTCTTTTGTTCATGATTTTCTAGGGTATAGTGCATAGAGTCTTAGGAGCAGGGTTCGCAATTCAGGATGCCTCCTTCCAAGTGGATACTCTAAGTTGCAGAGATCGTCTCCTTCTGTCATCTTCTTGCTTTTTGGAAAAAAATCAGTAAGTACCAGATAGATTCTCTTTCCATGAGGATCCATTCCTCCATCCATGCATTTCCATTTTCATTGCAATTGTGTCTACTCATTAGGTGGAATGTGGGGTGTCTGAATGAAAATTCTCATTTTCTTGTCAGGACTAAGCACCACCAGGGCTAGGCAGCCACAGAATGAGCAATTTTGAAGTGCAGTGTTGTACTTAGGCTCCAAAAATCCACATCTGTTTTACTTTGGATCTGATCCTTTGTCAATTTCTTCCGCTCCTGACTAATTATATTTTTTGTGGATACTTTCTTGTGCATGAATTCATCTTATAATGTTTGTCTCTCACTGGAACTGAAGAGTTTGGGGGTTTTCAGTTTCCGTATATTTATGAGAAAATCATTACTCAGATACTGCTAGTGGGTTGTATTGATTTACAGGAGGAGCATGTAATACGTACATTCAGCATTTAAGTTTGCTTAATATGTTGCAGTTGTTCTTCAGAGGCCAAAGCAAAATTACAAATAATAATACTAAGAAATTTTTAACTTTAACACAACCTATGCCATCACTTCAACAAGTAATTAGCCTTATGTTTCCTTTAATGCAATCCATGCACCTTCTTAGCAGAAGACATGATTTACTCAACTAATAGTATGACAGTAAGTCATCAGTACAAAACTTGCATCATTGCTTGCCTTAATGTCATATTGCTTCTACAATTTGGTCTATTCTGATGGATCCTTGAAACATATTGATGCAGAACCATATAAGCACAGAGTAACTGAGGTGAGATGGAATCGCTATCGGTCCAGCGGTCCACTCAGCCATAAATTGAATCCAACCTCAAAGTCAGATGATGCAGCTCAGTCATGTCTAATTTTTGCATATCTCCAAAGATGGAGATTCTGTAACTTCTGCTTTTTGCATTATTACAAAATAAAGTTACAATTTCAAGTCCCATGTACTTTTCCACGCATTTCTGTTTTCTTAGTTTTACATTAATAGTAGACCTAAACCAGGATTAAAACTTCAGACATACAATGCTACAGTCAGTACAGGTTATAAACAAGGCAAGGCTTTTATCCATCTAGAAAAATATGGCTGAACAATGAATATTGTTTCATATGTATTTATCATATACATTTTATGGTATTCGGTCAAGTATAATTCAAGTGCTGCTTATTACAGTGCCACTTTAAGACCTGTGTAACAGAGTGAAGTAAATAAGAAATAAAATCTGTCTCCATTAAAAGGCAGCAAAATATTACAAGTGAAATCAACATAAGCTTTATAAAATAGCCAAATTAAGACAAAGTATGAGTGTTTGCCAAGTAAAGATGGATTTTCTTGGACTAAATGCTTTGAAGCTAAAATATAATGGACAAAACCAATTTATCCATTCTTAAAACAGATTTATAGTGCTGCAATTTTAAAATGTCTTTCAAATATAGTGATCTGTTTATATACAGTATTTTATACAAAGCGTAGCCTTCCAGACAGGATCTTTCATCAGTGAGTCATTTTAAGTGACTGCCCACTACAAGAAAAAAAAAAAGCTCACATATTTTATTACTGTCATTGTAATTACAATACATTAGTTGGAAGGGGATTCCTGTTATACAGTAGTTTAACAAGCTAGACAAGTACTCATTTAGACTACAGAAACATTAGGGCTTTGTTAAAAATGGCTACTATTTCACTGCTATTTTTTCTTCTTATGTTAAATTAGCAGTGAACTACATAAACTGCAAGGCTAAGTGTGCAAGCAAGCAAGTGGACAATTCCTTTAATGATCTTGAAGCTAGAAGATCCAAAGTACATCTATGCTTCATTTAATTTTAGGTTTTTCTTTTTTTAGTACCTTCATTTTCATTGCATGTTACCATTTTTCTGTGAGTGTAAACCCTCCTTGTAACAGCAGTCCAGAAATAACAATATCAGATACATATTTAAATACTCTGATTAGCTCAATTATGTGAGAAAATTTCAGATTTCAAGACATTTAAAAATTTCCCATAAAAACGGGAGTATTCTATATGGTTTTAACTTCATTCCAAGTGTGGCAAACAGTACCTCTTTCCACATCTTCCCCCCTCCCTCCCAATGACTGAAACATGAGGTGAAATGCAGGAACAGCTGAGACTTTTCAGACAAAAAGCTAGTGTTCTCCGATTTAAGAACGTAATCATTTTGAATTAACAAGGCAAATAATTGTTTCAGAAGATCTAAATGGGTGAAAAGGCAAATGGGTAGGAGAAGGCTAAAGTATCCAGGACAGATTCAAATTTATTAAAGTCAGTAAGACTGACAATTCTCATTTCTCTCATTCTTTACATTTTTTTAGATTCTGTCCCAAGACACTAGTCAGTGAGCTTTTTGAGTAGGCTTTAGGTGCAATTGATGACTTAATCTAAGACTTCTTGAAACCCTAACTGAGGCAATTGAACTTTGACATGTAGTAACTGATTGAATTAAAGCCTTAGAGGAAATGGTAAGCTTTAATTAGATCAGCTGAGCAATTGCTACAGTGAGTGGCATTGTCCTGACCAGAATTTAGACCTATTGCTGGGATTAGATTCAGCAACTTCATGCATTATTACAGTTTTGAGCTTTACCTCAGACAAGGTGTGTAAGGAACCATTAATATCTGCTCCTTCAGATCTCCCTGTGAGTCACTATCCCTTCTGTCATAGCACCTCAGTTAGGACTGGTTACAGCACCAATTAGGAATAGCTAACATTTATTAATTATACCTATATTTTATAGTGCATTACCATATAGATGCTGAGGCCAAAAAAGACGGTTTCTGAGAAACAGTAGGAGGAAGACTATTGGTGCAGAGGCTCATCTCTTCAGATTAGACAGACAGGTTAATGGGAAAAGAGAGATTATCTTCATTTCAGCGACTGGAAATTGAGACACAAACACAAGTAAAGCCATGCTGGTTTAGATGTGCAAGCAGCTAGTATGATTTGTACTGCTTCATACAGCTATGCCTAAATTACAATCTGCAGTGGAAGCTGTCTAATTTGCATTAGATTTGCATTTCCCCCTTAGCCATAAAGCAAATAGCTTTCCTGTAACTACGTTGAGGTGTGTCTGGAGGTATTGTGAAGGCTGCAGGCACAGCCTGAGGGTATCCACAGCTCTGCCTCCCTGCCAAGTTGAAGAGATTTGTTTTAGTCTTCCCTTTCCCTGGCCAGCCCCACTCCTGTCCTTTTCCTCAGCACACAGCATGTTGCTCCTCTGGAGGCTGAGTGGCCCTGAGTTACACTGTGAATGGTAGCTCAGCTTCTCAAAAGTACTCCAGCCTAATTAATAAATACTGAACTGCTCTAACTCTGGGCCATGAAGGTTTCAGACTAAAACCAGTGTGATACATGTGCTGCCAGGGTGCTGTGAGGACTGGTGGCTCCCTGGGTCATCAGGAACTGCCCATGGGGGTCCATGTGGACAGAGCTTGGCAGTCAGGGTCCCACCGACCTCCCTGCCAGGAGCAGGCAGCCAGCAGACCCCAGGGCAGCCCCTGCCCTGGGCGCCAGGAACCTCCCTGGGGATGGGCTGAGGCTGGGCTGAGATACGGGCCTGTGGCCAGGCAGGGCTGTTGGATGTGGCAGGGGATGACAGGGGGTCTTGGGCTGTGGGGGAGTCCCAGGGAGCTGGGCAGGGTCAGTCAGGGCTGGTGGTGCCAACAGGGCCCTGAGGTTTTCATGTCAACATCTAAAGTAACAATTCATTTCTGAAGGGCAGCCCTAATTTATGTCCCACGGAAACCTTTTATATGTCATGACTATTTTTGTCTAGAAGTTCAGCAAAAGCAAAATTGTTAAAAGAGAAAAATGTGTTTCATAAATAATCCTCACATCAAATGTAAGGGAGTAATTCCCTTGCTGTATATTTAGTGTGGGCATGCATTCATATTCCTAGAACAATTTATTGGGGAAAATTGTCTAAAGTTGTTCCACTCTCAAATTTAAAATCGGAAAATCTGGTAGTAGTTATGTACTATGAGTGATATTATTAAAACTGTTTATTTCATTTCATTTGAAAATGAATTTTAAGATATGTATCGTGCAATGTCACTTAATTCCCATTACAGAAGTAAATGGAAAGAACTTCTTACTCTCAGTCTTCTAATTCCCAAGCAAGAGAGTCCATCATTTTTGTGAGAGCTGATTTAAGAATAAATAAAACCTGAGCTTCTTTAATCTGTATCACTTACACTGTCTGTCTCACTTGTTGCATATTTTCAGTTGACTGCATAGTTTTTGCCACTGAGATGGAGTTTTCCTATTTATTTCCAGCACTACATAGCGACATCACAAGTGGCAATGAAAGGAAACAGGACTTCTAATGAGTCATCACAAATAAATGCAAACAAGCAGTTTTGTTTTATTTGCTTTTTGTTATGCACTGTAAGCCTAACATGGATTTGGAGAATTCTCTGTGTGTATCTTTAAGGAAATGCTGCATTTTAGACAGTGATTATGAAAGATTTCTAAAATCCATTTTGCTATTCTTGTTCTTTTATCCCCGGTCTTATCAGAAATACTGTGTAGTCCCTAGCACAAGCTTTTAGTATACTTTGTTCCCTTGAAACCAAGCAACTCCATCAAGGATTACCAATGACTAAGCTAGGCTAGACCGCTTACATGTTCTTCAATTCCTAACCAGGTATTTAGGAATTCTCCATATTTTGGGTACTATATGCGTGGCTACAGACATCCTAGAGTATCCTGGCTACTCTATTAAGGTTTGGAGACACTCATAGACAGAGTGTGTTTCAGGAATCCCCTAGAGCCAACACATACCAGGAGCCACTACATGCTTAGAAGAGTTCTGAGGCTGCTCTGGCTTTATTTAGGTGCTTTGACATACCTTTGTCTGTCTCACTGATCCTGCACTAAACACAGTTTTTTAATCCAATAATGCAGGCCACTGAATAATATTTTCAAGGAATTATTAGCATTTAAGCATGAATTTGGTAAAATATATCTCTAACAGCTAGATTCATAATGCCTGCGACTTTGGAGCTTTCAGGTGTGGACAGATGTATTGAAAAGAGAGTCTTTCCAGAAAAAAAACATATTAGAGTTATAGCTAAGATAAAACTTCTAAAATGCAACATACAAGCATTTATAAATATTGCTCCAAAACACACTGTACATGGAACTGTTCACATAATGCTGAAGAATAATGCTTTCTTCCTCACATCTTTTGAATGCATGGTATCTTTGAGCTAAGTAAGTGATTAAGTGAAATAAGAAGTTTATCTTGTCTCCCTATTCTGTTCTGCACAGATTCTTATTACCATTATCACCACCGCAGCTTTGGAGTGAACACCAGTTCTGCATTCAGCAGTGTAACTCTCATCTGTCATACAGAGTTTGTTTTCTCTGAGTTTCTAAGGAGAATTATGTGAGCAGTATAATGCTTCCCTTTGGTAGTTTTCTTTGAGGTGAAGAGCTGGTTGAACACACATGCTGCTGTATTTTTATGCGAGAGAAAGTATGATCAAAGAAATGTGCCTTACACTTCAAGCAGAAAATGATAATGTTCGTGACAATCTATATTTCATCAAAACTGTAAATTAAATTTACTGAAAAAATAAACTTTCTTCAAACAGTAAAGAAAAAGCTTTCATAAAGGTGAAAGCAAAGAGAAATATTTCTTCTAAGAGCAAACTAGAATAAGTAAACACTTAAAAAATGGGAATGTTTTTAAACAAACTTTCCCCGCAGAGCTCTTGTTACCCAAAAACCACAGGAGAGTTCAACCAGTGAAACTTATGCCCAGTAGAAGTAAAACGTAACAAAATTTAACAGGAGCAAAATAAGCTTATGTATTTCCATGCTGGAAAATCTTGAAATTAAACAAATTAAAGGAAGAGCATAAATAGGGGAAAGGAATATTCTGCTTTGCTTTTCATACATTTTGGAAAAGATCATAATCTACCACTGCCTGATATTTAATTTCTGAAGTAATTATGTGCATTTTGCGGTGTTTGTGAAATAAACATACAACTTGAAACAATGTTAAAATATCACACCCTCCCCAGTTGGAACAAGATGGACGTTTCTTTTGTGTAATACAAAGTATGCAAGTGGGTAAAAAATAATGTGACCTCTAAGCCAGTGTCTTCTGGCTCCAGGGGATTAACAAAGAAACATAACTCAAGATCGAAGGTCCTTTGGTGGAGGTCTCTTCCTTCACCTCTTGCCTGGTTGTATGTGGAATTCTGAGTGCTTCAGCTGACCTCAACTTCCACAATATAATGTGAGTGCGAATTATGCAAAGGACAATGTAACTCCCCCTGCCCCTGTATTTTTATGCATTTTTCTCTTAGATTGGTTTTACTCCACACTCATGCCCATCAACTGTTCCTTTTATTGTTCTAATGTAAAGGTATCTGTGATGCTTGGAAATCCAAGGGAAAAGTATTTAAAAATTACCTTCAGCTTTATGAAAATGTTTTAATCAGAAAAGATTCCAGTAATGGGAAAGGATACAAAAATATTTGATTGCTATACCACCAGATGTCAGATAGTCATCAGGAGCAGTAGCAGATGTTACATACTCTTGGCTTTTCTCCATTCTGGCTACCTCCCCGTGTGGTTTGTTGTCTTTCATTATTTATTGTGGCACATCCTGAAGGAACTTTGAACTTAATGTTTCTTGTGAGCAATCTCATAACAGTTATAGCTACCGTCTCTGATGCCGATTTGTAAATCTGTCACCCAAAGACCTGGACCATCTCATAACTACGTCTTGAGTATCCCCTTGTTTGCCTTCAGTTAGCTCACAATCAGATCCCTTGATCTTCTTCCCAGAACATTATTTAATTCATACATCACACACAGCTCACACTACCAGCACTAAAAGTAGTATATTTGAATTCTCTCCCTGCTCCCTCTGCGGAGCAATACAAGCTCCAATTTTACTTCATCATCTTTCTCAGTGTCAAAGATTTCTCTCCTCAAGGGTGCATTCCTTTCTCATGTCCTCATCCCTAACAACTAATGCAATATCTCTATGGCTTCTTTAAAAACATCTTTTCACGTATTTTTTTCAATGAAACACAGCAACAGAACTTATCATCCTTGCCCATCATTTACCATTGTATCATTCTTTCTTTTTACTCCCACTTACTCTTCATCTGATATTATCTCAACTTCCAAGCATTTTTATCAGCATTTTCAGGTTCTGTAAGACCCTGTTCCTCCTCACATACCTAAATTAATTTCTGATACTCATTCGTAGCTTTTACAATTTCCTTGGGAGAATCTCCTCTTTTTGTTCATGCTGCCCTACATGCATATACATAAATTTTCTGAAATCGATTTACAAGGCTGAATAAGCCTCTCAAAAAGTCCCACTCCTTTCATGGAACTTCTTAGGCTTAAAAAAGGGGGCAAAAGTGTTACTTGTGTGTCTTGTCATATATAATTTACCACTTATCTCATAGGGTATGAACATTTTTCCTTCCCACCACATAGTAAACAATGTAGAAAAAAAAAATCACAATAGAAATGAAAATAATGGTTCTGAATTTATATACCTTATACACAGAAGCCTTAAACATCACAGGAGATTGTTTTGAAAGAAAAGAAGAGCACTATTTCTTTTCCAAAGTATCTTTGTACATGTAAGAATTATTTTAAGTGTTTGAGGTTGCTCTAAGTCTTTTTGCTTTCTTGACATTTTCAGGGATGCTGAGAACAGCCTCAAAGTGGAGATGCATTTACTTTACCTTTAACAGTGAAAAAACCCACCACAAATAAAATAAAATAAAAGCACAATAAAAACCACCATCTTTGTTATTTTGAATACTTTAGTGAAATGTAGATTGTCAAAGGAACTATAGATAAAGGAAGACTTGGTTTGTCTTATTTGAACAGCTATTATGTAAAAAAAAGTCATTGACTACACCTGCATAAAAGGCAAAAAATGAAAGTAAAAATAAACAGAAATAAGTAGTACTTTAAAACAATAATAGTACTAATAGAATATTCCAAGGTATGCTTAATGCATGTGTTGATATATATTTATTAATGATCTAGAAAAGACAGTTAATGATATCTAGGTGAGAGAACTAGTCAGAAAACTTCACAAAGCTAAGAAGAATTACCAGAAAAATAAAATGCTGTTAAATTAGTATATAGGGTGGGACAATTTTAAATATAAATATGAAAATTTATTTTCATGTTTTAAATTACCAGCATCACACCCGCAGAAAGCATGAAAAGAAATGACAAACATTTAACAAATATAACAAATTAAAAATTGACAATAGGGAATATCTGTTCTACTACACAAAATGAAGTGTTGGAATTTAATGCAAAAAATTAGTCAGCCAAGAGCTTTGAGAGATTTTAAAAGAACGCATTTGGATGATTCATAAGAACATCTATTGATAATTAACTGACAACTTTGAAAAATATTACATATAGATCTTCATGACTAATCAGAATTTAACTGGAGTAGGAATTTCCTCTAGAGAGAAATCAGATGTATTTCTTAATTTTGGAGGTTTTTTCCTAACTTCTTATAACTATCAAATATTGTCCACTATCAGAAACAGGGTTATATGGACCACTGATTAAATTCCTTTGGTAAAGTGCTGTTCTCCTCCCAGCTAAGGCAGCATTTATTTCTTTTGCGATAGCTTTTTACTTATGACTGAGTTTCTTTCTCTTTACAATGTTTGTAAATACCGCACTTTCTTTATTGTTAGCAGAGACTGAACCTCTATGCAGGAGCCTTTCTGTTCCTGAAATTATTCTCTGAATTCTGAAATTTCCCTTCATATCTTGGAACAAGCATTTCCCGCCCTCTAAACAATGTTAATGGGAAGATTCCTCACTTCATAAGTAATACGAATAAGAAAAATTCCCTATATTGTTTGTATGTGTTTGAGAAACCATGTTAAACTTTATACATAATTTGGCAAACAGAGTATCTGACATTTAAAAACTTATTAATATTTGGACAAGAATCCTGGAAGACACTTCAAATTCAAGCAGCAAATATTCCTGGATATCTGTAGGAAATTTTAACTGCATACAAAGAATCTGCTTCTTCTGTGAAGCATCTGCAGTGTTTCAGGATTGAAGGGGGTTAACAGAGGATGTGCACTGCTAACTCAAAGAGCCTTTTAAAAGAACACTGCATGTACATACAGTTCTTTAAATATTCTTTACTGCATTATAGACTTAACATGATCATTTACATACATAATTTTAATACCATGTGTCTGTTTTTCAGCTGTGTTGAGCTTAGAGAGTGAACACCAAACTATTTCAGTTACAAGTTTTCATATTATCACAATGTTTTACCCCAAAACACTGCAATGAAATTCACCCTTGAATTATTTGTTTCAAAGTATGCAAATACTATCATTATATATTTTAATGTATATATTTGTTTTTAAAACATAATATTAAAAATGAGCATTGGTTTTGGTGAATAATTTTATTGTGATTAAAAATCAAAACAAGAAGGAAAAGAAGTAATCAAATGCTAATCTGAAAAATCAGGACAATATGCCCCGGAGGGTATGAGGCTCAGGCCTGCAAGGGCAGCACATCCCAATGGTAGGATCATTCAAGTGAGAAATTCCTGACTGAATTCAACACTGATATGAAGCAGGAGTAACTCCATAATTGCTCAGATACTAGAGTGGCAGGAACTCTATAAAATCCCTAATTAGAGAGATAGAAAGCTTGGTGTTTGATACACGTGTTCACTTAAGTCTGCAGCTGGCTCTGAACAATTCACGGGGAGTTGTGCTGGGGAGCCCTCTGGCTGCCTTGCAGTTGTTCTAGGCTGCCCAGGGCTTCAATCATACCTGACATCAATATCTTAAAAGCAAGTCCTCTCTTACCCTGCAAGTAAATCTCAGCATGGAAGTAAAAGCTAATACACTGTCAAAGAGTAGGCCACCTGCTCTCCCAAATGCCTTTCTACCACCAAATTTCACTATTGGACTAAGTTGTCCCTCGCTGTCAGATCTGGAAAAGGAATGAGAAATTCAGAATTTGTGTTTAATGAAAAAGCATTGGAGATGTTAAACTCACTATGAAAGCAGTAATTCCCTTGAGGATTTTTATAACTCACCAAACAAGAGAAGGGTCAAAAGAGAGTAAGGTCAGTTCTTCTGGAAAGCGTTCAAGGAACAAATCGATTTTCTAACAGTTTGGAATACCCCATCACAATGAAAAACCTGAAATACTTCTGTATTGACCATACATTATGGTCAATGGTGAGAAGACCTGAAAAATCAGGACAATTACTTCTGATTCTTGCTGGGAGGAAACCTTCCATCGAGCTTAATACTCTATTAGTCTGTACAGTCTGATTAAGATAAAAGAAAATGAAGTTTCTATATGTGTCTATACTTAGCCACCTAACACCACTTGAGATAGCTCGCTAGAAGGAATAGGTGCCAGGCAGAGCAATAATTTGTGAATATGTTGGTATCCAAAGATAGCTGGAAAGAAGATACAACCATTGCATGCTTGAGCATGGTCAGCAGCTTGTCCTTGTGAAAGGAGGCATTAACAATTCTCAGCAGTAATATCTCTCTGGTTATTAGTGTGTCTCTGCTAACTTTAGTCAGCCATGAAGAACATACTTAATGATGGTGAGATGATGCATAATGATGTAGGTCTGAAATTTTTAATAGAAATTCTCCGTGTGACAAATGATGTATTAAGTTTAAGTTGGACTGGGTCTTTAATACCCTGCCCAGCAAAAAATCTCAGGAGTCTTATGGGTAGGACCAATTTTACAGCCAACTTTCTCAAAATATGAAAAGATGACTTAGTCTTTAGATTTTCCTCAGTTTGGTCTTGCATCTGGTAAGGAAATCAGTTAATTCTGAGGAGTGAACAACCTCCCAACTTTGTGTGTGTATGTTTTGCTTTCATAAATATATCAAGAGACCAGTGCAATAGTTGTTGCAGTCTCTGCACTGTAAATTGTACTTCACAGTATATGCAGTTCAGAATAATATCAAAAGGAAACTTGTTTGCATAAGGAAATACAAAATAACACAAAATACTAAGAAGAGGCTCTTCTTAAGCAGACATGACTTTTACAAAACTGATACCTCTCGGTATTCATGTGATAAATGACATTTTTAAGATATTCTATTTACTTGTGTTCAGATTTGTTGATTCTGATCTGAAAATCAGAATTTCATGTTTATTGACTGTCTGTACTTTTTTGCTAAAATTTGCCATGTTTATAGATAAAGAAGATTTTTCTAATTGGCAGCAAAGCATACTACTTTTGAGATGTGAAAATTAAGATCGGCTTACTGACTCATGTATCGTGATTATGGACCATCCATTTGGCACCCTAAGCATACTAGAAATAGCTGTTTTGCCTCTAATTACACTGTTGTAATCACACAGTACCTAAGGAAGATGGAATAAACGTATTGATTATTGGTAGTATAGAATCTGGTTCAATTTCCTCTTGTCTTGTTGGATCTGTGACAAAAGTAAGAAATAAAATATATATAGTATGAAAATTGATGTGGTATAGCTGACTAAAAACAGAAAGCACAGTTGAAGTGATGCCCCATGTTATGTAGCAGAATACAGAAGAGCTACACATTAAATGCAAACCCAAAGTCTGAACCTAGCAAATAAGTGTTAGTATTAGGCTGTCACAAAACCAGAAAGTTTGAGTGTCCATTCCACTTACAGGAAAGAATGCAAACATGCTTAAATTTGCCTCTAAAATAGCAAAGGCCAATCCTTCACAATATTTATTTTTTAATGCTACTGCAAGAAAATATTACATTTGTTTTTAACTTATGTAATGTAAAAACTGAGATGATTTCAGTAAATGTAGACACTATCTTAGCACAGGCCATTGCCAAGCCTAATAAGAGCCCTAGAGACATCAACCAGCATGGTATGCCTAGGATACACAAACTACAGGCACCAAAACCATTCTCACTACAAAACTACTAAGTTGTTTGTCTTGAACAGAGTTTAAGATGTCATAATTTATTTCTTTTTCATTCATGTATCTGTAAGGAAAATAGTCTAAATGCCAATGCATATAATGTTGTATTCATCAGTGCTTTAGCCTAAAACAATAGCTGTAAGATGTGTTATTAGTTCAATTTCTCCAAACTATGTCTTATTTCAGAATGACAATTCTATTAGTAGAGTCCAATGTGATTACGTGGTTGGTTACCATAGCAGTTAGACAGCAGAAGCCAACAGATTAAAGGTATTCAGCTGTCCAATTTGGTGTTTTCCCTCTCTTGTTTTTATTTAGCAGGCGCTGCACCGTTCTTGTGTGAGATGTTCAGGCAGGAAAAGCAGGGACAGTAAGCACAGGGGACATCTTACATGAACTGGATAGGGTAGGCCACTTCTTGACTTTTGCCTGCTGTGAAAATACAGTTCAAACTCTCAAATATTATACTTCTAAGGGAACGGTGACTTTTGTTTGCAGCTGCCAGAAAAAAGTGCCCTTTGTTTGCAGCCTGTCAATAGAATGACCTTTCCCTCTTGCCAATTTATGCTCAAGAAATACACGTGATTGTTTTCCCTTTGCTGCATGTTTCAAGAATCTTCCAAATTTATTTGATCAATGGTTCAGAAGCTTTCAAACTGACACGAGAAAATAAACATTTTTGCAGACTCATTTTCAGTTGGACCTGATACAGCTGAAGCTAGAGATCAGCTAGAATTAATCTGTACTTAATGAAGGAAACTTGCTGAATTTCTATAAATGCTTGCCTATGACATATATCCAGAGTTACATAAGAAGTCTGCCATTTATGCAATCTGCTTTGGCAATATTTATATTTGTATTTGATTCTTCTCCCTTGTGAAAATGAATAAATCAAAACCTTGTAATTGCCTATCAGACAATAACCTGCATTTTGGAATGCATATGGCTACCTCAAAGGCAAGAATAGGCTTCAAAAGCCACTTTCAGGTTTTCAGTTGGTCTAGTCAGCAATGCTTGCTTCCTGCCATGTTCAAAGCAGATGCTGTCTTTGTCTTTAATTAAACAATGCAGATGCATCATAATTTTAGGTAACGCAATGAAAATTTAAAACAGTAAATTTAGATGCATTCTTGTATGTCTGGCTATGTGGCAGGCATAGATGTACTCAAATGACTTTTGCCTGTATTCTAAGTTCTCTGGAAATCACATAGCCATGTTAGCATGACATTGTACCCAAGCTGCACATCTCTATGAAAAAGAAGCATATGTTATCCTGAGCACATGTTGCATGTTAACATTGTGATACTGCTTCTGATCTGCATCTGATCCACATTCAGCCTCCTGGCAGCAGTGTAGACCTCCTCCTGATCTCTTTTCCTTCTCTGAAGGTAAATGAGATACAAAATTGGCATCGGGACCTCTTCTTAACTGCACCATATTGGCAGTATGTTTCATGGCAGCAGTATCAGTTAGCTACTGCTGCCCTGGGTAATGCTCGAGACTGTCTACAGTGGAAGCCCATGCGTGTTACACTTGCATACAGGCAACCAGTTATGCCAGTTCTTTATATCTTAAGTGCCTTTAAAAAACAAGTCTTGGAAATGGCTGCCTGCATTACCACACATGTTCTGTAGGAGGCAGGAAACATGGGGTCACATTTTTAGGACATTTTTTAAAAGACTATTTGTTTGAGTGGGACACCACCTCTCCACTAAGGTGCCTGATTCCTGATGAATTTTAGCAAGTACCATGCTGGTTAGGCTCCTATGCAGTGCACAGGACAGGTTACTTGCTTAATTTGCCAGGTCAGGAGCCATGGTTGCGTTACATCCATTACATATTAATCAATCTGTACTTCCCTACTCATCTCAAATCTGAAAATCTACATTATGTAAATCTCATGAAAGCTAGGGCACATGCAGAACTCATAAATCTCCTTGACTCAGAGGAGAGGGGTTACACATCAAAGTCGAGCAGTAACAAACAGAGGTGAAGTCCCTCAGCCTAAGCCTCAAAGAATAAAGTTAAAGTGATTTTTAACCAAACAGTAGCATCCATGAGGAACAAATGCAGGAACAGCTTAGCAGAGCTGTTATGCTCTGGTAAATTTGGGTGATGTTTCTGAGCCCTCAGTAGCCTGTGACCAGCAGCTGAATTCCTCTCTTGCCTCACATGCGATATCTCACAATGGTGCACTGTGCTAACTGTGCCTCTCAGCTGCGTTTTGGTGAGAGCCATACTGCCCTTCCACCTTCTGTCAGCTGCATCCAGACCTCTTCCAAAAGCATCTTAAAATATTATCAGCTTACCCAGTAATATAGAGGTCATGCCAATGTTATTTACAGCCAAATATGCATTTAGCATATGCTAAGCTAACATGTGCTTTCAGGCAATAACAGCTTTGATACTGTCACATCCTAAACTAACCCTCAGCTGTTCTTGACTCTGTCAGTGGTCTTTTGCTGCTGCTTCTGCCCAGTGTATTCTCAAATAAATGGTAGCCTTAGCTGCATAAACCCTTAGTTGAAATTGCTTCCTTACTGCAGCACTTAATCATATTGCTCCTCCATGGTTGCCCTAGAACAGAAGGCAACAAGCATTTCCACAGGTGGGGAAGGACCTTTCCTGGAAGGTGCAGGGGCCACCCTTCAGCTTTTTGTTGTGGCCCCCCAGGTGAGGCTGCTCCCTAAATTGTGAATGTTTCTCCTTTGCTGCATTGCAGTGCAGTGTGTCAGTGATTTAATGCAAAACTTTGAGGACACAGCCTTCAAACAAATATGGCCTGTTGGTATAGCAGGCAATTCAAGAAATTGCTCAACTGTTAGCTACTGGTTCCTAGGAGAGAACTAATAAAAGACAATGCAAGTATTTCTAGCCCCTGAAGCTGACTTTGCCTTGAACAGACTGTATTGCTTGGGGAGCTAAGTAGAAAGGAACAGTAGGCAAAGAGACAGTAAATACTATAATCTTAAACACCTCATTGTTACACTTCTCAAGATTACAGACTTATTCCTCTCTTTCAGTATCCACATGTCAAGACATGCATTCCTGGGGTAAGTGTTGGTACATCTGCTTATTAATGTCATTTGCCCCTACTCCTACCTAGAGCCACATGTCACTGGAGAGCCATCATGTTTGTACCAAGTGTCAGGCCTCCGAATAAGGTTTTGTGCCAAAATACTAAGGTATGGGACATGCCACAGGTATCAGATATGCCCTGAAAAATGCTCTGAGCCTCTCTCTCTACTAACTTAAAATTCTTTAGCATCTTCAGGGCTGTGACTTAAGCTAAGGCTCTGAGCAGCTTGCAAACTGGGAGGTGGAAGCAACTAGGCTGCTAGAAAATGCTAGCAGATGGAGAAAAAGGATATGTCCACAGTGCAAAAGGGAGCATGGTCCACACTATAGTCATATCAGCACACTGTCAGCCCAAGCTCATTAGGCTTGTTGAGATGTAAAGCTTATTAGTTCATGCACATTGGCTTCCTTTCACAACCAGACTGCTTCCTGAGGCTAAGCGAGCATGCTGGCACATGTGCTACACCATATTGTCTTACCAGCTCGTTTGACAGAAGTTGAGAGCGCTATGCATTCCTCTCCTTGTGTGCTGTAGCTCTACTCTAGGTAGCTGGGAACTAAGTAGTGACTGAGTTGTGTTTTTTGACAGTAGTACTTGCATGATGCTAATAAGTATCTATGATCCTTCCCTTATTGTCTTTAAAAATCTAGTCCTAGATGTATGTAGGTGTGGTGGGTTTACCCTGGCTGGGTGCCCGGTGCCCACCCCTGGTCNCCAGAGTTGATAGACAGCTGATAATATTCTGATGACTGGACTAGTCACTTTCTTCAGTATAAAACACATTTTTGTAGGCCACTAGTATAGCTTCCTTTACAAGATGTGAATCATTCTTTTCCAGCTCACACTGATGCTCTCAGTGTGAGTGCATACATCTAGACAACGTGATCTTCCATCATCACCTCTCTTAATGAAAGACCCATATTACTTAGTGTCAGGATAATGGGTGTTTTTAGAAAAATTTCTGAACCTTTGCTTTCCTTTATGTTTCTTTTTAGCCTTGTTTGAGTTTATTCTTCATTATGCTCAGGCTTCTTCATTTGTTAGACATCACGATTTAGAAATCTGTATCCTAGCAGCCATGGTTTAGCATCAATGGCTTGATAATTTTCCTCTTAGGAATTATCTAGAATACCTGCCTACTTAGCAATAGCGGAATCTCTTTCTGCCCTAGTAAATAAGCTAGAAGTGTGCTATCCTTCAAAGACCACTAGCTAAGTAAATAAAATACATAGAGTCAAAAAGCCACATACTGAGCCACTAAACACTTTCCCACATTTCCCACAAGCTCTCCTTCCAGTTCACTTCTGCCCCCTTAAAGCTGTTCTGCCCTAGCAAGTTAAGTTGTACTCCTACTGCCTATTTCCCTCATTCTTCTCAAATTAGCTCTAGTAGGTTGATGCCACTGCCACCCCAAGCTGAGTATTATTATTTCAAAATTTTACTTCTTACTGCTACTGAAAATCTAGAGTTTTGGATCATGAATAGGGTCAGGTACATGTAATCTTAGTATTTGGATCATAACGACAATACTGGGCCATGTAAATGCTTTTAATTTACTTTATTACTGTTTGTTTTCCTCTTTTATTGTCATTATTTGGTCTCTTTTATCTTTCCTCCTCTCATGTAAAATTAAAAAAGGGATTGCTTCAGAGCTTTTAGAACACTTGGCAAAAAAACTCCACCCTAAAAATCCTTCCATACTATTAATTTCACATCTGCAAAAGCAGATACGAAAAACCTCTACCACCCACCTTTGGTCAATAAATATCATTACTGCAAACAAGCATGAATTGTAGGAGCTGAACAAATCAAGATGCGCTTTTGACAGGTTCATTTGGCAGTGTAGGAGGATATTCTACAATTCTAAAAATATGTTCTATTTTCACAGACATTTAGAGATGTCTCTGTAAGTTCTCTTACAGGAGATGGGCCAGGGCCCATATGGTACAAGTCAATCTGACAGATGTTATATAATAATCTTCCTTGATTAAACTAGTACAAGACATTCTCTTCTCACCAACCAAATAACAAGCAAGAAAACCCCCATCCATTCTGAAATAAAACACCAGCAACTAGATAGATATGATAGAGCTAGACACCTTGTTATAAAGAATGTTGTGGTCATGTCTGGGAAACCCTTGTCCCTCTATGTCATGGGAGTAGTCCCTTATCAGATGAGGTAAAGCAACAAACAGAACTTACTAGTTCTAGAGCTTATATCCATGTTATTAATTTGAAAGCCAGATGAGGGAATAGCAATAGACACCAAAATAATTCTTTAGAAGTAAAGCAATAGGAAGAGAGGGACATACTACAGCACTGATAATAATTTAGTTACTTTGCACAGAGAAACTGAAAGCATTTACAGAGAAAGTTGGCATGATATTTTGTGGGAATAGAAAGAGTCTTCACAGATTTTGTACCAAATGTTGCAGGAATATGAATATGATATCTTTTGGAATAGGAATATGCTATTACTTTTTTGACCATATCCAGGCATATAAAGGACACATTGTGATGTTTTCCCAAGGGAGTTTACAGAAGTGGCATTAGGCATCTTCTAGGAGTTCATTGCAAACACCACAAAATAAAAAAAGTCTTTAAGCTTTTCTTCAAGTTGCTCAAAACTGCATCCAAGCCTCCAAAGTTGTCAATGAGAGGGAAAAGGATGTAATGAAACCATGATTATAGTGCCAAAAAAGGCAATTTAGCTCTGAAACATTTGTGCTGATACTCTAAATTAAGCATGCAAGAAAAAACTCCAAAACTATAACTATCTTTAATACCTGTGGCAGAAAGACCTACAAGCTTTTGCACATAGACATTTGATTTTCTTGTACCAAATATGCTCATAGAGGCTGCAGTTTCTGGTTTCACTCATTTTTTGAGTTGTTAAAATTTCTTTAAACATTGAAATGTATTTTATGTGTGCAGAGCCTCACCATATTGTGTTATGATTTGGACCTGATTTTGCAAGCCTGCTTTTTTGGTGTTTTATTTATATTAGTAGTCATGTGAGGATGACTATAATTTGTTACTCTCATGAATAAATCTTTACAGAACTGGATCTTTACTGTAAGATCCAGTAAATATGAAATCAAAAGGCTTTTTATACCATAATGCTTTTGTGGATCCAGAAGTTTGTTACTTTTTAGGATTTCTCTCTCTCCTCTCCCTTAGAACAGTTAATCATTCTGTCTAATTTAATTGCTCAACCTGCACACTTATATTTACACAGCAACCTCAGAAACTGAAGACAGGAAAAGAAAATCCTCAGGTCTAATGATACAGCACTATATCTTGTTCAGGGTTGGCAGTCAGCACTCTCAATTTAATGCCTTCTATTCTGATGTAAAGGCATTTAAATATGTAGGAAGACTCCTATTAATTTTATTGGTCTTGGCATGCTTGTCTATATCTCGGCTAAAGCAACAATCTTCTGTTCATCTTGTATGAAATTAGACTTCATCTTATTGTACCAAAACTCCTGGGAACTAATTAGAAGTCTATTTTTATGGTAAAACAAGCGTATTAAAAGTTTACAAATTGGGTGTATGTTTACTTTCCTTAGCTCACATACTGTGCTCTGGAGCATTATCCCCACATGTAAACAACACTGCAAATATAAATTGCCTAAGTGGCTTCCCTGTTGTCAGAAACAGCTGTTCGTTGTGGTAGTTACTTCATCATTTTTCAAAAATAGATACAAAGCCCCCTGAACCAGTTCTCCTTCAAGAGAGTAGCAAAGTGGAATATTGTAGTAATTATTTGCTTCATTGAATTTCTTTTTTGTTTGAAACTAAGTGTCCATTCATAAAATGAATATACTAACATTGACTGAGCAAAATCTAAAATCTTGGGCCTAAATTTAAGTGCTCAAGGGTATTTGACACTCATGTGCTTAGTGCTAAGCGTGTGTTTTAGTATTTTGATAAGCAGAGTTGTAACGCATCAGCTTTCCCTACCTCCTTGTGAATGGATGAAGATAAATTTGATTCTTTGTATTCATAGTCTATGTTTTGAATCTTGAGGTATACTTTTGTCATTCTGTGAGAGTGGGTTGTTTTTTTTCAAATGCTAGATGTATTTTCATTTGTTAAAAAGGGATAGATATATTTTCATCTGTTAAAATAAAAAGAGCTGCACATCTTATTTGGTAATACCAGGTGGCTGGATTTAAAAGAAACACCAGACACTATAAGACTCATGACAGGACTATGAATTCCCAGAATGAGGGAAGTCACTGCTATACTGTAGATAAGAGAACAAAACAGCTGTGTGGATACTTATATCTGTATATGTGACCAGGGTAAGCACAACAGGCCAGATGCACGAATGCTAAAAGGCACAGCTTCCCTGATAATCTTTGTACTTTTCTGTAAACACTTAAAGCTAGTAACTACTTTCACCTCCTCTAGTGTTTAAGGCTATGAAGATCATAGACGGTATGCAAGAACCATTAGCAAACACCTCCAGTAGAATATTAAGATGTAAGCACTCTAATACTGTATTATTAATCTCAAAAATCAACCTTGGCATTCTCCAGACTAATTCTGTGGTAAGTATGACTGCTCAGTTTTGGCATGCTTATTTTAGCAGAAGTCTTAGCAACTACAGGAGTAGTTTTTATCTAGGCGGGAATATCAGAGCTGAGACCACTGAAAATGAAACATCTCAGAAAGAGATAATTGAATAGATATTAGTGAGTGCATATATGGTGATGGAATAGTCCTTCCCCCTGATATGGAAGGTGTGGTGTACATATTTAAACAGGCACTCCTTAAAAACAGTCCCATTTGTGCCTGTGGTGAACAAACAGGCTTGACTCACCATATTTGTCAAATCTTAAAAACCTATGTCAATAGTAGTATGGGTGTTGCACATTACTTTCTCAGGAGAAGAATTAATAACAGTCATCAATGTTAATTCCCTTAGCTGTTGTTTCCATAGAATATAAAGATCACATCAAATCTGGTGAAAACACATAATCAAAGGACCTGTATTTTCAAAAAGTTATTGTTAAAGGATGACCCAAGTAGTGACTGATGGCTAAATCCAATCCAGCCTTCAAAAGGTTTTCTGATACGGACTTAAGGCACATGTAGAAAAGCCCATCATCTGAATGCATGTGGCAGCTGTGTAGGCACTGCCAGTGGTTCAGGAAAGGCCTCTGGTTTCCAGCCTAGAAAAGCAATCTGCTCCGCCATGCTCCATGGATACTGCTAGGACTGACCATTATTGTGCTTTCTCCATGTCAGAGCTACACACAGAAGGAGTCTGCCTCTAGAAGAAAGCAGATCTCAGAATGAAAAATATGTAATATGTTCTCTGTCCTTTTTCACTGTTGTTTCCAGTTCTTTATCTGGCAATGCATATTTCAGGTTTAAATGCCTTATTTTAGTGCTCGCGTCCTTACTGAGGAAGGGATGTGCTGCTGCGTATGTTTGAAAAGGTCCTAGAGTACTGGGACCTCCTTTATTTGCCTCTGGTTTGGACCCTAATATATGTCTGTGTAAATAAGTGAGCTGAACAATAATAAATATACACTAATGAAATCACATAGACATAAATGTATTAGTATTATGTGTTATCAATAATTTTAATAGCACTACAAATAAGATAAACCACTAAAATCTAACTATTAATATAATATTTAAAAGGAATTATTATAAATAAAGTGTAGTATGTACATGTTAGTGAAGAAATTCATATTAATGCACAGAAATCTATAGAAAGAGAACTAGTGAAGTGATCAGAGTACAACTTCCGAGAGCTATGATTAGGAGACAGACCTTCACAGATGTGTTGCTCTATTTCAGAAATCCACAGAACTCTTTAAAAAACACATTTTAATGCCACCTTGGGGAGCAGAGGGGAGATATAATATAAGACAATAAAATAAATGTATATTCTTTTTGTTCATTAGTTTGAACAATAAATTTCTAAAATTCAAGAGTATGTTCAAGAATAATTAACTTCCCCATAGCAGAGGTGACTCCACTGGGAGTACAGAAGTAACTTCAACCCTCCCTGTGCATATTTAGCAAAAATTGTGATTAAGCACTTTTGGAAGCTGCTAAGAATAACCAAGCACACGTCACCTCGCTGCTTTGCTCCTGACTAACTTTATCTCATGCCATTTCCAAGCTCATCGTCCACCTTCCTTTACAGTTGCAGTTGCAGATGTTGTTTTCAGTTCTGCTTGTAAAAATGTTACTGCTTACTATTGCTGACACCTAGTACAGTGCTGCCAGTGTAGGGATGCTTCAGATGCTGCTGAGTGGCAATTGTGAGCAAAGGACCCTCTATAGACTCTGTTCAGATGCCTAAACAGAGCTGCATTTTCACAACAGAAAACCTCACTGTATACAAACCATTTTCAGTGGCTAATTTTACATAGGCAGTCTGGGGAAAAGGAGCAGTGTATTCAGCATGATTTATCAAGAAGAATAATTTCCTTTCTAAATTATAGCTTCTTATGACCTCTTATTTTAAAGTTGGATATCTTTAAATATTAATATGTTTTAAAATTTCAGACTGAAGATTTCAGGAGGTGAAAAGCAAATAAATACTTGGGTCGCAGTGGGAGCAGTTGTTTACAGTGCTGCATTGTCTGAACATTCTGCAAACAGCAGGGAATGACTTACAGCATCTCCNCTTTCTTCTTACAGGTGTCAAGCTTATGCATTCTTAGTATGGAGCTAATAGAAGTAAACTAAGGAGGAACCAGTTTTGGGGTGGCAAAGGGACAAATCTTACAATTACATTTCTTATGCAGAGATTGATGTGGAAAAATTGCAAACTAAANATCTCATTCTTTTTCACTCAGGTCTTCCTTAAGGAAAATTTCTTCCAGGGCTCAGCAAGCAATAATGAGTTTGCTACGTTGATTAATTTTTTAAGGTAAAATCTGCAGAGATTTCCTGTGATTAAGGTGTGAAAGTTTTTGAAACAAAAATATTGTTCATTTTTAAATAGAAGCTCTGCCTTAATTACTCTCATTCATAATTACCTCAGCTTTTCATAAACCATGCCTGAGACTGTCCCTAATGTTGTTCCTTCCTAATGTCTGGGAGCATTGCCTCAGAGCACTTTGCTGTGACACTGGCTAAAGAAGCAGTGACATATTATTTTCCTCATGAGGTTCTGAGACAGAGCTTTGTCCTAATTTAGTGTCAGACTGCACATTTTCTCTTGTGAGGCCTAAATCTAATTGGATAGCCTGCAGTTCCATCCATGGAACTGATTAGAATTTGATTTCTTGAAAGAAAACCAGAAACTTAAACAGTCTGAGCAGAGGAAAGATTAGTTCATCACAACTAGGGATGTGGATTTCTCTCTGGCTGAGACCATAGGAGTAACCTTCAGTGGAGAGATGCCTGAGCAAGTCCCAGACAATAAACATTTCTCCAGTAACACCCAGCNGAGCTGCATTTTCACAACAGAAAACCTCACTGTATACAAACCATTTTCAGTGGCTAATTTTACATAGGCAGTCTGGGGAAAAGGAGCAGTGTATTCAGCATGATTTATCAAGAAGAATAATTTCCTTTCTAAATTATAGCTTCTTATGACCTCTTATTTTAAAGTTGGATATCTTTAAATATTAATATGTTTTAAAATTTCAGACTGAAGATTTCAGGAGGTGAAAAGCAAATAAATACTTGGGTCGCAGTGGGAGCAGTTGTTTACAGTGCTGCATTGTCTGAACATTCTGCAAACAGCAGGGAATGACTTACAGCATCTCCTGCTGAAGGGGGATGTGCTGCTATCTCCAAAGTAAGGAGTGCACAGATTAGTTGTAGTGATGTGCCTAGAACATTTGGAGCAGAGTGAAGTGTGAAACTGAGACCTGCCAATACTGCCCCTATCTATAGCAAAACCATATACTTGCCATTAGAGAGTCAGTAGCTAGCATGCAATGAGATGTGCACTAAAGTCTGAACTGATCATTTGAGGTCTTAAGTCATAAAATACCAAGATCTACAATTTTAAGACCAAGACATCCAAAAGGCAAGATCCCCTTCAAATACAAAGGTGGAACTAGACAGTTAAAAATCAAGGAAAATTTGGAAACAATGGAAGATCACCTGTGTGTCATATATACCATGTATGACAACACATATTTTTCATTATGATAAGAATGGAAATGTTCTGGTACTTTTAGAGGTTTGTGAATTTTTAACATGCATTTTTAAACATCTGATATTTTTTAAAAAGAGAGCTCCTCTGGAAGTATATAAAATACATTTAGAAGGCCAAACTGTGTATTTACTTTGTTGTGTTCAGGGCCTGTTTCACCCAAATATTTGTGGGTGCAGAAGTGGGACNGCTATTAGGATGTACCAGCCTCAGACTGGTTTATCCACGCTGTTCCATGTCCAAGCAAACAAACCTGCCCAAACTAAGGAATACATCAACATACTGCAGCAATCCCATGAAGGCCTGCCAGGATGATAAGGGCTAGAGCACATGGGGTTCAAAGGAGAAAATGAGAGAACTGGGCTTGGGCAGTCTCAAGAAGGGAAAGCTCAGGGGAGACATTTCCGCTGTCCAAAACCAGAAGTTGACGCTTCTTGGAGACACACAGAAGGACAAGAAGCAATGGACCCAAGTCAGAACACAGGAAAATATGACTCAATTATGGAAAAAATAAACAATAAACTACTGCAAGGAAAGAATGGCTGGCAGTATGGTCATAGCATAAGTATAGCAATAAATTCAAACACAATACAAAAAGCATTTAAATAATTTCAGGGATGTTTCAGAGGTCTGGGGGATGGCAAGATATGATAACTTTGTATAACATTTTAGCTTGTCTAGCATTTTAGAGAGGTTTCCGATGAAAATATCTCTCTCATTCTTTAAGTCATAGCTCTAACTAGGACTTCTCCTTTGCTTCTTCAGCCTTTGTCAACCAAAGATGCTGTTCCAATCCAGAAAAAGAGTGAAACCAGAATTTCAAAGCTATTTAGGTATGCAGATGAGGAGAGTTTACAAAAATGTCTGAGTGATTATGTAAACTTGCAGATTTCCCTGGTGCCTCTCTGTATCCAGAAGATCCTAAATAGCTTTGCTAATCTGAGTCTAAGGAATCAATTTGCCTATTAAGCAATAGCAATGTTCAGGTGACTGGTTAAAATTTCATTACTGCTTACTTTATTTCTCATTAAGTTTACATTTTCATTCAACATTAATGTAAGCCACCTACTCTAGGTAGAATATATGTGAGCAAGTGCTGTTTGAAGCATGTATTCTGGATTGCTCCGTATACAGACATCAGGTGGCAGCAAAAAGAAGAGGTAGTAGTACTACGAGTAATGTATGAAAGACGCAGGAATTGACTGCCTTAGCAAATGATGCTAAAGTTTTTCTCATTAGGCAGCAGATATTTTCAAAAAGAACTCAGCAGATAGTATCTTTATCCCATTTAGAAACTGCCCTTGTGTTTATCCAGCATATTTCAATATCTTAACCTAACCACTCTTCTCAGTTACTAGTATCCTCATTTAAACTTTGGACCAATGGCTCTACTCTCTCACTTGTTATATGAATACAGAACATCTCCAAGCTGGTGGTCTGAAATATAGAATTAGAAATAGATCCTGCTTGTAATTCTATTTAAAAAAAAAACACTAAACACAAAGCAACACCCAAAAACATAAAAAAAAAAATTGCTGTCAATTGGACAGCTCTGAACTACAAATTTGAAGCATAAATAAAATTCAAACACCCCCATCTCTTCTTTATTCCAACATCTTACACATACACATCATCTTGACCTTACTAACTTTATGAAATAGTCAGTGTTGAGCTAGGTTTATAGTGTGGAGGTTCTATAGTGTGAAATTAATGAGTTGCATGGGATGCCTTATATTTGGGAAGCAGAGGAAGTTCTGCGGGAAGGTGTGAAGTCTATTCATGTCAGTGGAAATGTGTTGTGTGGGCATCGAGGTGCCTTTAAGAGGAGTTCTGTAATCTGACATTTTCTTGCTTTCTCTGCATGGATGTCATACTTACTCAGCCTTTAACTGATTCAAACAAAGTTCTTCTCTATAGGAATATGAACAGTGAGTAGGGAACTACTCAAAGTAAGGCGGGTGAAACCAATCATAGGTTCTGACGCCACAGGAAGCTAAATTCAGCACTGGTGTGAGCAAGCTTACAATGTACCAACCTTAACCTAGTCTGAATTTGGAGCAGGAATAATTCATTAATCACCATTGGACACGATAAGGTCACTGCTACCTGGCAGTGCAGTATGAGTAGAACTAGAAGCATACAAAATCCTTTGTCATCATCAGAAAGCATGTAAGCTTTATCAAGTAGTATTGCAGTTTGGGGGATTTTTTTTTTTTTTAACTTAATTCTGCCTTGTTAAAATTTGACAGGACCTAAAGGGGAATTTTTGTGCTTTTGTGCATTTTAGCTCAGTGTCTGCATATAAGTGTTGAATAGGCAGGTACTGCAACTTCAGGAATGTTTTGTAAAGGTGTCTGCAGCATGGGTAACCCTTCCTGACAAGGAATTTAGTAACTTTTAATGCTAGGTTACATTATAATTTGATAAAGCCTTACATTTAATTCTACCTCTCTTTAGAGTGAGAACACACCTCGGGTGCTCTCACTTTATTATACCAGCCTGTTATTTGATTATACTGCCAACTAAAGCTTTGGTTGAGGCAGCATGATGGCTTCCCATTTTATTCAGTTATTCTCAAACTCAGAAAAAAAATAAACTTTTGGCTGAAGTATTCCTTGTTTGGTCTCTACCCAAAAAGAATTTTAAAAATGTTTGATCGGAAATTCATTTCAGAGTGTGAGCGTGGGAAAATAGACAGACATTTGTCATTATAAAAAGGCACTAGTGTTATTTTGAACATCTGTACAACTGTAATGGAGAGATGTTAAAAGCTGAAATTGAGTGAAAAATTGTTTTGATTTGCTTTAGTTATAGGCTTTTGAATACAGGACTCTGCACTTGGTCAAAACAATTTTTTTTCCACTAACATAGCATGCTGTGATGTTTCTATGGCTAATATGCTAAAAAGCCAGGGGCTGAGGGAGCATTTTTGTGGATTTTTGGCTGGAGCTGACAAAAAACCCCCTGCAAAATGGAAAATGGCTTTCAACAAAAGTGGTTTGCCCTTCACTGAAAATGTTAATTGAAATAAAACAAATCCAAGTGCAATCATTCTGAATCTTGAAAAAAAAAAATCTTTTGGGTTTGGGTTTTTTTGTGCTTTTGTTCTGTTTTTTTCAAACATCTAAACTATTATTAAGAGAAAAAAAGTGATCCTCAAATGGAATGGGACTTCTGTGCTACTCGTAATATTCCAGGAGTTCAAGAACCAGTGCTGTTACCTACAATCAATTCTTTCTGTTTACCAAAGGTGTACACAACTATATCTTCCAGTACTGCTGGTGACTATTTAGGAACATGGGATTGGTGATACTGGAACAGATCTGTGTTTGTGTATTGCATGCAAACTTCCCTCTGTTGGCCAAGGTACAAAAACCACCAGAGTAAGCAATTATGAAGTATCCCAGTAAAATTATTCCAGACTCGGGTACCTACAAGTCATGCCAAAGGGCATGCTTTAAAATTAGAGGCAGACTGTATCACTCTTACTTCTATTGAACTTACTGAGGTGACTGTCTTGCAACAAAGCACACAAGGAAAATTTTGGTATAACATGTAGCTTGGCATAACTAAATCCATTTTATTCAAAAGCAGGTAGAGTTGATTAGGAGAACAGAGCAAAAGATATGAAAATTTTGATCAAGATAGATGAGCTGAGTAACAAAATTGGTTTGGTATCTGGAATTTTAATGAGTCATCTGCAAAGTAAAGTTGTGCTAGTAATATGAAAACATAATGTTACAATCAGTGTTGACTTCAGTTGCTGTGGCTTGAAGTCACTGATTTGTATAGCCAAGAAGCTTTAAACATTTCTAGCAGTACAAAAATGGTTAAGACGTTTATAAGAGAATTTATAAAATATGAGAAGCAAATGGAAGAACATAGTAAAAGTATATTTAGGACAAGTTAAGGTTTACCCTTCTCTTACTCTCATTAGATTTTTTTCCATAATGGTATATTAAGTTCTTGCAACGTAATTATTTCTCTTCTTTGCAGACCCAAGCATGTTATATAGTGTCACTGCTATTTATTTCCTATTTACTTTTAAATATAAATGACTGTCTGATAATAATTGAGTTATTTTGCCTCTCTGAGTCATGGTGTCTCTTACTTCAGTCAAGGAATTTTTGTGTGACAGATGGTGATATTGCTTTCTTTATTTAAATCAAAATAAACTATTAATAATTTATCTGAAAGACCTTTGCTTTTTCCACCTAATTTTTAGATACAGCTACTTAATGTTCAGCGCTGTAACTCTCACACAAGAACACCTTCCAACTCTCATCTACAACTGCAGGAAGATAGCTAAGCTATTGGCTTCTGTCCACGGAGCCTTTAATTGCTTAGCTGCTCAGTGCATGAGGGTTTTATTCCTTTATTTAAAACACAACGCTTTTGGAAGCAGAAGAATAACTGGGAAGGGTGTCAGGAACTTTCAAAACTATACCAGAGCACTTTGGTAGAGAAAGTTAGGGCTGGCCAAAGAAAACACGAAAGAGAAGAAAATCAAGGTCATGAATTGTTTCTTTGTAGGTGTTTCCATGAATGAAATACTTCATGTGATGGTAAAACACAATAACTTCACATATGCATTAGGTCATCTCAGGACAATCTGTCAAGTATTGCATTCTTATTTCAATATCTTAGGCTACTTATTCCAAATTCTTAATGTTCATAATTACACCAAATGAAAGCATCAACTTTATACAGGCATCTTTGAAAATGACTGTTTCACGTCTGTTGTAATCAACTTAGTCTTAGATGTACATACCATTCCTCACTATACCTCCTTAAGAAAATCAAGAGGCTTTAGATTAACCAGTTTCACAGCATGCAGATACAAAAAACAGGTATGAATTTTCAGGCTTCACATTTCAGGTGGCCATTCTATATGACCATTAAAAGTCTTTGCATGAGAGTATTGTTAATTACCCCATATAGTATATAAACTCCTAGAAGGTTAATATTCCCAATCACATACAAAACTTGTCCATCATGTAAAGAACTATGGCTAGAGGGTCACTAACACCATTGGATTTACAGGTATGAAATGAAATCACAACTAGATTCTACTTTAGAAATGCACAGCTGTCAAGCTCAAGATAAATGTATTCCCTTGAAAAAAAGTCAAGTAGAGGAGGTAGGAGACCTGCATGGATAAGCAAGGAGCTCCTGGAAGAACTCAAATGGAAGAGGGAAATTTACAATATGTGGAAAAAGGGTCTGATTAATTGGGAGGATTATAGAAATGCTGCCAGAGAATGTAGAGACTCAGCAAGAAAGGCCAAGGCTTTCTTGGAACTTAGTCTGGCTAGGGAGGTGNATTGAAAACTGGCTCAACAGCAGAGTTCAGAGGGTTGTGATCAGTAGTGCAGAGTCAAGTTGGAGGCCTGTGGTCAGTGGTATTCCCCAGGGATCAGTACTGAGTCCAGTTTTGTTCAATATCTTCACTGACAACCTGTATGAGGGGACAGTGTACACTCAGCAAGTCCGCTGATGGTACAAAACTGGGAAGGGTTGCTGACACACCAGAAGGCTGTGCTGCCATCCAGCGAGACCTAGACAGGCTAGAGAGCTGGGCAAAGGTGAACCTCATGAAGTTCAATAAGGACAAGTGTAGAGCCCTGCATCTGGGGAGGAATAGTGCCAGGCACCAGTACAGATTAGGGGTCGTCCTGCTGGAAAGCAGCTCAATGAAGAAAGACCCTTGGAGTCCTGGTGGACAGTAAGTTATCCATGGTGCAGCAATGTGCTTTTGTGGCTTAGAGGACCAATGGTGTCCTGGGGTGCATTAAGAAAACTGTGTCCAGCAGGTCTAGGGAGGTTCTCCTCCCCCTCTGCTCTGGTGAGACCACACCTGGAATACTGTATCCAGTTTTGGGCTTCCCAATTCAAGAAAGATAGGAATCTGCTGGAGACAGTCCAACGGAGGGCTACAAGGATGATTAAGGGACTTGAACATCTCTCCTATGAAGAAAGGCTGAGAGAACTGGGGCTGTTTAGTCTTGGGAAAAGAAGGCTGAGAGGGGATCTTATTAACATCTATAAATACCTGAGGGGTGGGTGTCAAGTAGAAGGGCCCAGTCTTTTTTCTGTAGTGCCCAGTAATAGGAAAAGGAATAATGGATATAAGCTAATACATAGGAAGTTCCACCTCAACATGAGGAGAAACCTCTTTACTGTGAGTGTGACAGAGCACTGGAACAGGCTGCCCAGGGAAGTTGTGGAGTCTCCTTTTCTGGAGACTTTCAAAACCCACTTGGATGAATTCCTGCATGATCCTGCCTGTCCTAGGTAATCCTTCTTTGGCAGGTGGGTTGGACTCGATGATCTCTAGAGGTCCATTCCAACCCCTGAGATTCTATGATTCTATGAATTTTTAATTCACTCTTTTTTATTTCAGACTTTCTTACTGTTCTGACATTAGCCAAAATACTATACAAACAGGACCAGATTACTGCAATATATTCAGATTATCATTAATTGGTTCATTTTGGAAATGGGAGATTCTCCAAATAAACCTACATCATTACAGACGTGATGAAGTTCATGTTTACTGCACTGATATAAAGGAAAGGAAATTACGAACTTCCCCAAACCATTAAAAAAACCCTGTATCGACAGCCAAACCCTTATAGGTGTTGATAAACTACTAGCTCTCAATCTTTCATTTAAAATAAGCCCTTCTGTGTGTGCAGTGTGCCACTGATCTTCATGGGAACCTATATGCCTGAATCTCTGTGGGATTCTCACTATGAGTAAAGGCTAGGTACATTATTACTGAGTAACTGCAAGTATGAAGGTAACCAAGGGACCTGCATGCCATGGTGACCTGCAAGTTACTGTGCAAGATCAGGAGTGAGGAGGAGTTCATCAGTTACCTCATTCCCTGCAAATGCAGAGCCCCAAAGCCAACAGAGATCAGAGAATTGCCCTGGTGGCAAATTCCTCAACACTTTCTAGACTTTACTAAGTTTGTCAGTTTTTAAGGACAAACCAAATAAATTGATCTTTCCCTTAAAAAGGTACATAAAGATCTTTGGTCTTAGATGAATTTTACTCTCATTGGGAGGGATATATATTATTATATTGTTGTTGAGAAAACTATTGCCATATTGTTTCCCTATTTGAATCCAGAGAAGGAGCTGATTTACAGTCATGAGTTTAGCTACATGTTCTGGATAAACCGCAGTAGCTCCTAGGCCAATATATTAGACATTCTGTGTGTAAAATGAATATGTGAGCAAAAAATAAGGAGGTCAGTTTGTACTAAAGTCAAGAGGGACTCATGGAGAATAACAGGAAATGATAAAAGTTTCCAAATTCATGGCTACTCTGACTTCATATACTGGCTGGCACAAGTGGAATTCCCTCTTGTGAATATACAGCCCCTAGAGTCAAGAGCAGGCACAGTGAACCATCAATTTCTCTATCCATATCATTCATCCAGCTCCTCACAGAGTTTCTTGAAACCATAACTAAAACAGGGTTTAACATAAACCTTATAGTCCCATGAAAATTTGGGATTAGCTAATCTGCCTTAGGTGACTGGCGACACGGTTACTCCTGCTTGTGCAATCTGGTGATGTCTAACCTTAAGGTCTGGAACATGATTTAGAAGTTGTATTAGTGTTAACACTACATATATTCTTCAAAGATTTTTTTCAAGGCATTGGCAGCTTTGTATAAAAGCCTTTCTGATTTCTGATGACACCTAAACCCCACTTGTTTCTCTTAATGTCTTACTATGGCTGGATTCAGCCACTGCTTATTCTTTCAAGACAGATCTAATATTGCTGAACAGAGGCTTTGCAATGAGTTCGCAAATAATGATTAATTTATTGTGTTTTCCAGTCAAATGTGCCAAGAATTTGTGTTTGGATGTATATAATACACAACACACACAAATGAATAATTATTTCACTGAATAGAGTGCTAGATCTGTTGGCATAGATTCTCGCTGTTGGTATGCATTGTTTTCATTACCGTATTACTCACGTGTTTACTGCCTGCCAACTCTATTTTTTTGGAATAGAAAAAATACTGTCATTCACAGTTTAGCATTTTTTTAAACAACAAGTCAAAGTAATCCACGAGGACTGGCTTGTTCTTGATTTTTGTGGGTTTTTTTAACAGGTAAGACCATTTTGGAGTCACTTAATTGCAAAATAAGCACACCAAAGATTTAATGAATGAAAAGAACTTTTCATACTCTGAGCTCTTTCAGGAAAGGCCAAGTGGAATTTTACCAAATTTTACAAATCATTCACTTTTGAACAAAGAAAAGCCAGAACAAAAAAATCTTTTTCTCCCCTAAAATTATAAGGACTTAATGACAGAGTTTTTAATGAAGACATCTCATCAACCATAACATCTTTTCATTGATGAACTGCTTAATAAACTCTGAAGCCATAGAACTTAAAAGGAGCATTAATTCAAGGAAGGGTCCCTAATGATTTTACAGTCTTGGAATCCCCGTAAAGTTATGTCTTTAAAAGAGATGATCTTTGATCCTTGGAAAAAGGATCCTCAAAAGGCAGTTTGGATATTTTTCCTCTGAGAAGAGTGATAAAGATGCAGATTAAATAAAGATCTGATCTCTTGAAGCAGGTTACAGAGAACTTCATAAGGTTTCTTTGTGCTAAGAGCATACTTGTTCTTTTCACACATTCCAGGTGGTTAAAACAGAAATTTGGCTAATTAGAAATAAATTACTTTTTCCCATAAAATATTAGGTTAGACTGGCAAGCTACAAATGAAAGGAATCAAATTGGGACTCACAAGAAATGAGTTTATAGTTGATTACATAGGATACTACTAATAATGGCTAGATTGATTAGTTGTGTCTAGGAATGGTAACTATTCTTTGGCAGAATAAAAATCTCACCTCCATTTGTATGTGTGAGATGTACTAACACCAAAAGATTAATTTATATGTATGAAATGTATTAAAACCAAGGAGAGAAATAAAGAAGTATAAGTCTCTAGGAAGATATATCCACAGACGTAGATCAATGAAGGATGCAAAGGAACCCTAGGGAAGTCCATTTAGGAAAAGAAGAGCTGAGGATAGTAAATAGAAAAAAAATAGATATAATGAGACCAATGAGGCTAAGGAGAACACTCATACTATGCATAAAGGTTATGACCTTTGAAAACTATGCATTGGCAGCAGATCCATGGTGCAGATTTTTGTATTTCCTGAATGGCATTATTTCCATAACAGATTTCCTCCGCTCTGATATAAAACATAATACCTACTCCACTGGTTTTATAAATGTACTACTCAATGTGTCATGAAACATCACATTAATTTAATGTTGACTAACCTAGCCCAGTAATTGGCAACTCCCTTCTACAGGTTTTCCAGTAATCATGTAGGCTGGGACTTAGAACATGCTAATTAACTACTTCTTCAAAATATAATAAAATTAAATGTATGGCTCAGGATGTCAAGATTTTGAAAACAGGTGACTGGCTAGGATAAACTGATACATTCTGAAGACTTGGTTTTTGTACCAATTTGTACAAGGCAAGGATTTTGCCTATAGAAAGGAGCAAACTTCTTCCATTTAATGTGCATTATTTTATGATGTTTTAGAAGTGGTAGGATTTTTTTCATATAACTGTGTGTTCCACAAGAACAGCATGGATTCTCCAGAGCAGGGCTTTTGAAATTAATTTCCAAAGATTTACATAAATTCTCTGAGGGCAAATCATTTTAATTTGAAGGAAGAGCCCAACCCAGCTGTACTGCAGATTTTAAGTAAATAAAATCTTTCCAGGGGTAGAAACCAAACAGCTCCCAAACAAAGTTGCAGAATTAGTACCATAAAACAAATACTATTTCTGAGCACTCTGATAATGCCCCTGTCCCTGTTATTTCAGAGTAAAATCTTATAAGTCATTATTACCTTAGATATGCTTGATCAAAAGCAGACTAGACTTGTCTATTGAGTGGGAAAATCATTGAATCTGGAGAGCTTTATAAACAAATTCCACTATAGGTAATTATGCTGATTTAATACACATCACAGTGTTAAATAGGTACAGTAAGCAGTGCTGTAGAAAAAAATAAGGTCAGGAAGAGCTAAGCTTTGTCAAGACTTAGCCTCCAAGTAAACCACTCAGATGGTTTCATAGTTCAGGATTAATGCAGGCCTTGATCCAGCAAACTCTGAAGTACATTCTTAAGTATGCAAGCAGTCCTTTTAAAGTAGATGGCCCTATAGTTACTCAAGAATATACTTATACAATTTGTTGGATCACTGTTGTTAATAATCCCTTGTGTTGCTTGTCAGATGGTGGGACAATGGGAAAAAAAAAAGAAACTCTCTGATTTACTGATTAGAAAGATTTCTTCCTTCCTTCAGAAGAAAACTGTATTCTTCCTCCCATCTTTTCTTGTCATTTTCATTCTTCTGCACACTCACGATGTTAGAAAACATTTACCTGAATGGCCAGCCTGTCTTTCTCAGCTTTCCATATTGTTAATGGAGGCAGAAGCTCCTTCATGGGGCAATTTGCAGTAGCAGTTGTGTCTGGGTGGGTTGCCTTCTGCAACAGGGCTTCCTGCCCTCTTGCTTACAGAGGTTTAGGAAATTACCAGCCAGCAAAGATGACTACAGTTGAGTAGCTTAAGAATGCTGTCAACACAGCTTGACACCTCAATGAAAATTGTAAACTATTAAAAAAAAAAGGTCAGCACTCAGCAGTAAGATAATTTAACTCCTCTTTCTTGAGTTACAGAATTGTATGGAGTTTCATGTAGTGCAAATCTCACGTGAACATAACAGGACCTTTCCGTTCAGTGAGTTTGTGTAGTCACATGGCTTTTATTTTTAAATCTGGTGAGTTTTGATAGATTAAGTTTGCTTTTTAAATATATTTTTAATTTTTGCATGTGTTTGCCTGTACTGCCAGCTCGAATAATACAACTTTTTGCACACTTGTGTAATATCTGCAAAAGTCCACATTGTGTTCTTGTAGTTTGCAGTGCCTGACACTGAGTCTACATATTACCAAAGAGGACAGAATGTGTTTCCTGGATAAGTTACACAGCCATTTGCTGCGATTTTCTGCCTTTGTGATGATAAGGGAGAATTTGAAGGCTGCCTTTCCCCCTGCTGAGATGTTCAGCCATAATGTGTTGCTGCTTTTAGCAGTCCTCTCCACCCTTCTGCTTGCCCGTACACTGACACCAACTTTTACTTTCTTCCTTCATTTATTTCATCGCTATGAAGATCCCAGTCTTCCCTGCCCCTCCATGACAAACACAGTCAGTAGTCCTTTCCCTTCGTTTAGGGCCATGAAGAAGAAGGGTGGCCGTGACCTCCTTAGGCCCCTATGTTGCAGATCTAGATAGAGAACTCACACCTTCCACTGATAGGGTAAAAATGCATGCTTTTTTGGCTCTTGTCACCTCAGTTAACAGAAGGACCACCTCAGAAATTTAGCGACTATTTAAGCATAGAAGTATATCCCCTTGCTGGCTTGTGTTGCTACCAAGGCAATTTAAAAATTGGTTCTTAATCATCAACTGGTTGGATGTTTAATTTGTTTTAGTTTATGTCCTTGTGTTGCCATCAGGACCCAAACACTCCCAGCTGTTATTCCTAAGGCAAATAACTTGGTTTCTTCTCCTTTGGTTCTATTTTATTCCCTCAGTACCTTTTCTGTCCTGAGTACAGCTGACTTTGTAGCAGAAGTGCATTTCCATGGGCCTCCATCAAATAAAAATCTTAAGCAGAGGACCAGACCAGGGAGATGTACTTTTAGCTTAATTTACCCACAGATAGACACAGTCCACCTCTTTCCCTTTCTATTCCAATTTTTTTCAAGTGACTTCAGGACTTGAAGCTTAAGAAAATGGACTGAGAAAAGCTAAAATGTTAGGAGTATGTAACTGACACATGCTCTCCCACAAGCTCACTCCTCATTTATTTCCCTTTATAAACTAGACCTTTCTTTTCATTGGTTTCAGGGTCCCAGAGATCCCAGCCTGCTTGCTTACTCTAATAACGTGTAGAGGGCTAGCTGAACAAATCCCTAAATCAATAAAATCACTATTTTAGAGA
Source organism: Brachypteracias leptosomus (assembly GCA_013401335.1). Lineage (NCBI taxonomy): Eukaryota > Metazoa > Chordata > Aves > Coraciiformes > Brachypteraciidae > Brachypteracias > Brachypteracias leptosomus. Next base: position 64,278 of record VYZX01033504.1, read on the forward strand.
AGAGCAAAGAAAAAATTGTTCTGGGAAGCAAGCAATATTAGAACTGGTCAGAAACACACAGGGAATATTTTTTAAATCTTTCTTGATTCAACTCTTGTTCAGCTGAGCTGAACCTGAACAAGTTACTGAGCTGAATAATTTTCAAATTATGTCAGAATATATCTTCTACATCAAATATATGTTATCTCTGGATGCTTAAGTCTGCACATTGATATAGAACCTCCAGTAGACAGAGGCATAGAATTTTAAGTAGCAAAATAGCTTTCCAAACATAAATTTACCTACTGAATGCAAACACTAATTATTTAACTATTAATCCAGTTTGCCATTTATCTGCTGGTAATATGTAAAGTATCTTTCTAGCCACCAATAAATATGAAGTTATTGGACTAGTTTGGAAGTATCATTGACATCCAAACAAAGCCTAACATAAATTGTGCATGAGTCAGCAAACACCATTGAATGGATCTACTTACTATCTGTATGCTAACCATCTCCAGAACTATATGAATGACACAATGGCTCACAGTACACTATGAAGTTTCCTTGTAACATGATTTTGCTTTCTCTTGGTAGAAAAAGAGGCCAGAAAACCCCCTTGCTGACTTAGCTTGTATGGTTGCTCATGATTACCTCCACTTCATCATGCAAATTGTTTTGGAGAGACCATTTTTTCCAAAATGAACTATGAACTCTTGCTGAAAAAGTGGGATTCCCATGGTCTGAACTTATTTGAAATGCTACAAAACCCATTACCATATAGACAGTTTTCAAAGAGTGTAATGAAGTCATACGGATGGATGTGACCTTTTCCATTAAAAGCTCACATTTTTTTGCATGAGAAAAGGACATCCATAATTTGGAACTGTTTTCAGAAAGTCCGTTGCTAGACCATAGTGCTACTGAGAATCATAGCAGAATGCAAGAAAGTCAGTGTTTCTGCCATTCTGTAAGGTTACTTAAGACGAAGTTAGGAAAGCTAAAGCCCAAATGGAATTGAATCTGTCCAGGAATGCCAAAAGCAGCAAGAAGGGCTTCTATAAACAAAAGAAAGTGACAAAAGAAAGGCTAGAGAAAATGAGATGGGGGACCTGGTTATGTAGGACGTGGAAAAGGCTGAAGTACTGAATACCTTCTTTGCCTCAGTCTTTAATAGCAAAATCATGAGCCAGTGATGGGCCTTTATAGCCAAGAAGTCTAATGATATCCTCCTTTAGACAAAGTATTGCTAACAGGTTGGGGGAGTGGTCCTTCCCACCTACACAGCACTGGTGAGCCCATACCTGGAGCACTGTTTCCAATTCTGTGTTCCTGAGTACAAGAGAGACATGGACATACTGGAGAGAGTCCAATGAAGGGCCACAAAGATGATTAAAAGACTGAAGCATCTCACATATGAGGAAAGACTGAGAGAGCTGGGACTGTCTAGCCTAAAGAAGAGAAAACTCAGGAGGATCTTATCAATGTATATAAATACCTGAAGAGAGGGTGCAAAGACGAGTCAGATGCTTTTCAGCAATGACAGAAGAATGAGCAATAGGCACAAACAGAAACACTGGAGGTTCCTGCTGGACATTAGGAAACACTTTTTCACTGTGAAGGTGACTGAGCACTGGCACAGGTGGCCCAGTGAGGCTGTGGAGTGTCCATTGTTGGAGATATTCAAAAGCCATCTGGGCATAGTTCTGGGCAACTGTGTCTAGGTGGCCCTGCTTGAGCAGTGGGAGTTGGACCAGCTGACCAACAGAGATCCCCTCCAATCTCAACCATTCTGTGATTCTGTGAAGTTAAGAGAGTAACATACCGTATTTGAAGCAAAGTTTCAGTGTGTAGCATTCAGACAGCCTAAAACAAGCAGCACTGAGCAGTTTTAAACTGGGGACTTCCTGCAGGTTCAAAAATTTAAAAATCTAAATTAAAAAAAATAAAGATAAGATTTTTCTCAAGAATTCTTGACTCTTCTGTTACAAAGAAACTTCTCAAATTGTTTTCTCTTTCTCCAGGGAATGGTAAATTTGCAAACATCACATTATCACTAATGTCACTTATGAAACATTAACTTAGTCCTCACAGTTAATGTCATTCTCAAGACGTCTTTTATCCAGTCATCTATAAACTTACACTGAGCCTTCATTTACTCTCCTTTCCTATGCGCTTGGGTCAGGTCACATTGTTTTTCTCCATACTGCTTGGACACGAAAGCAGAGACAGCTGCCTTCAATCCCCATGTATTCCCATGGCTCAGGCCAGAGCCACGCATGACAGGCAAAGAGTGAGTGCAGGCATTTCCCTTCGCCTGAGAGTCCTGAACTGGATTATTCTCGGTGTGACAGAATGGTGGGGGTGTTTAGCTGGAATCCTCATTGCGCATTGAATATGCACATTTTTAAAAGGTTTTAATTTCTATTTGAGCAGAGTTTTCCCAAGGGACAGCTCCTTTGCTCTTGAGTTGGCTCCCTTGTCAAAGAAACACAGTGGTGTCCAGGTTGCTTAGCTAAATGGTTGAAAGTGTACTTTGAAAATGGTAGAGCATGATATTTTCCTCTAGTCTCAAGGTCAGAAATAGCTGATCTTTTTTTTCCTCCCACTAAACATCCATTCAGAAGCTGACATCCACATAAAATATTATAGTTTAAAGGAAAAAATTTGGCACATTCGTAAATACTTCAAGGCACAGCCCTGTTCTGGAAGGTATTGGGCAACCTTCACTTTGAGATTACTGGTAGCCTTATTTGTTATAAATATACCTCATGCCAGTAGTTTATTATGTAAACACATGCTTATCTCTAAGGCCTGGAAACATTTTTAAAAAGAAATCATAGCCACAGTAGTACATATTTTAAGCTTACTGCTCTTAATTCAGTCAAAAACCATGCAAAATACTTATTTTAAATTACTTACATGTTTTTATCTAGTCTCTGCTAGCTATCATAGTTGTAATTTATTTTTTAATGATTTTCCATATTGACCACAACACTATTGCAAAACAGTATTTCAGGGCCCTCCAGCGTTCCTAGTGCATGAACAGACCCAGTGATTCACCCAGGCTGCTTACGGGTGTGAGGCTGCAGAAGGGATGTTTGAAAAACTAGCTGTGCAACTGATCTACCTTTACTATACAGCTTCAGACACTCATGCCAGGAGGTGGAAAGACTGCTGGATTGATTCTCTCATATGCAATGCCCACATCCTTTAATACTTCTATAGATTAGCAAATTAAACACCAGTAAATAATTAATACAAACAAAACAGCAATTATATTTTGATCATAGCAAGGGTTTTGTGTGCCAAAGAGAGGCAAAGAAGTGTCTAGGAAGAGACAAATGCATCCTTGTTTCAGAATTGATGTGTTCGATAGGTATCAGCAGAGTTTTATTACTTTGTATTTGGTATGGGGAGGTGGGGGGATGGCAGGGGGGATGCAGGCCCTGCATGGAAAGGCGGCTGTGTCTGAGGAGGTGGCAGCGTTGTGTAACCACACTGACAGAGTGCGTCACAATGTGTGACATGTGGCAGCAGAACAGCCTTAAATAGCTTTCACCGTCTTTTCTCCTCCGGAGGTTTTGAGGAAAATTTGGTTTTCTGAGTAATGTTTTAACCTTCTTAAAATCACCTGATAATATGGCTCGAACTCTTCTAGAGGACATCTGCCTGAGTTATTGGAGAGTTTTGGTGTAGAACGGGTGGGGATGTTGGCCTTTTAAGTCCAGATGTTAAAAGTATATTCCTGGTGTTAAAATTGATCAGTGTCCCTTTGTGACCTCTGCTATAACAGAAATGAGGGGCTGAATTAATTCCTGCTTGCACTGAAGCTATTTTTAGAAAAGTGTCTGACAATGACTAAAAATTTTCCAATGATAGATGATCCATTACAAAATATAAAATGTTAACAGTTTATTATCTTTTCTACTAAAATTTAAGCTTTTTTCATGAAGGTTCAGGAGTGTATCTGGATTCATCACCCGCTCAGGATTTTGTTATTCATTTCTCTGCTAGACTTCAGAGACCTTATTGCCACATTTCTGCTCTTTACTCTCATACTTACAGGCTGCGACCAAGTCACTGTTTATCTCTGTAAGCTAAATATATTGAGTTCCTTCACACTTTCTCTCTAGGAGTTGTTTCTGCATAATTCTCATTGCTCTGATCTCTCTTTGATTTATCTGTGTAATTTTTGATATGTAACACCAAATTCAGACTATGTATTCTAGTAGTGGCTGTGCAAATGAGGAATACAGTGTAAATATAATGTCAGCAGTGCTACTTAATATACCCCTTTTATTCTTCTCAGAACTATAGTAGCTATATAGGCATGCTGAGCCCTCATGTCCAGTTCATCAGTGCCCTGAGTCCTTTGCAGTCACTGTGTCCTGGGACCTCCTTCCTGTAATCACGGCTGTCATTTTTCATTTGTAGTTGAGTAACTTTGTGTGTGACAGTACTAGAATGCAGGCTGTTGCCCATACCCACAAGAGCTGTGTTCCGCTGACCTATGCCTTTTGTACTTTACTACACCTTAGATTTTGGCATGAACTCACAGTTTCTGTAAATTGGCTTTCCTCTTGATATGCAGAAACAGCCAATAACCTCCCCAAAGTCTGATGTGAAGCCCAGAGCTCCTGGGGCTCAGCCTAGAGCCCCTTTTCTACCCCAAGGGCTGCACTTCTCCTTTGCCAGAGATAAAACTCCATTGCTCAATATACTGTTTCTCCACATCTCAGCCTAAGCCAAATTCACATCATAGATCAGCATTTATTACTGATCTTCAGCAGGAAATCTTTCAATCTCGAAGTGAGCTTTTGTGGCTGGCCTGCCAGGCCTTCTGAGACGCAGCCCTATGAAAGATATTTCATTGCTGGTGAGATCCATTCAGAGTTCATGTTTCACAAGCACAGGTCTTCTTATAATGAAACTTATTAAGGTGAGGGTTAGTCTTTCTCAGCTATTTCAACATTTGGTGTCAGACCACATAACAGAAACCATATTTCTCATTCTAATTCAGCACTCAGTATTGCCAGGACAAGGACATGGCATCAGCTATGGGTGTCAGTAGTCTCTGGGGTGGGGGCTAGGGTGCACTGATGGTGTTTGGGATTTAGGGTGAAGGTAGGAAGGTAGAAGCCACCCCTGAGGAGTTTGCTGGCTTGCAAGCTATGCAGGCAAGAGGGTCATGTGGGGTACTGCTACTGAGGCTGTGGATGGCAGCTAGGAACTAAAAGGCAACTGTTGGGTGGGTGACAAACATCACAAACAAAAATGTTTAAAGAAGGAACAAATCAGGAACCAGTGACTACAAGCTGAGAGCCGAGACTAAGGCAGCTTGGGCTCCCTCCCCTTCCTCCTCTTATTTCCCTTCTCCAAACCCGACATAAGCAACTTTTTCTCCAGGCGCTCCTTGCAGACAGCATCAAAGCTGTGCATCCAGAAGGAAAAGGACTGCTAGAAACAGCCTGTAGCTAAGCTATCCTGGACAAATAAATGCATTTTCTATATATGCTCTGGCCATTCAATTATTTAGGGATGGTATTTTTCTATTTCTGACTATTTTTTTTCCTTTTTCCTAAGATTGTCTTCAACACACCACCACCATCCTTTACAGCAGACATGAGATATATGAAATGTAACAAAGGAAAAAGAAAGTAGTATGCTCCTGTTTGCTTCCAACCCTTCTGAGCCTTCCCACCACAGCTTCATTTGACATACAGCAGTTTTTTGTAAAACTTCTCAATACACTGCTCAGTAAATAAGCATTAATTAGAAGAATAAGAAGATGGAGACCAATGTTAATTTATAGACAGAAGACAGGGAGCTAAGCCTGAATGGATAAATAGCTCTGAAATTAAATCTAGATCTAGAAAGTGGTTGAAAAAAGAAGAACAAAATACCTGTCAGGTTCTTGTAGTGGGAAACTAAGAGCCAAATTCTGCTTGGGCCCAGAATTTGCACAAGTCTGACGAAAAGGACAGGACTAGACATTTTGCAGGATGCCAGTAACAATGATGAGCAGGATGGGTGTATATCAGGAACAGCTAGTTTCTATTCTAGGCTGTGTTTTTTAGTTCAAGTTAAGAAAACTTTTTCCTCTCCAGTGTGCTGTCATGCAGTTTGCAAAATGTTACCAGGGATTTCTGAAATACATTCCTTGCAAGAGCTTTCTCCCTACCTTTGCCCCTACAGGTTCTTCCCTTCAAACACTGAAAGAATTCTTATTTCCAGGATTCCCTTCTCATCACAAAAATATAATCTGATTCCTTCCAACTTCTCCACCCATTTCTTTCTCTCTCTAATCCCTAATAGAAAATTAATTTCAGAATATGACACATTCCCACCGTGGTATATGAATGTCATACAGAGGGCAGTGCTGCCTTTTCACAGGCTCTCCTGCTTCCAAATGTTATGCTGCTCCTTATGATATTTTTTTAACAGGATTTGATACTTTTCAAGCCAAAGAGGGTTCCACTGCAGGAATGAATTTACACTGGCCTTGTGCCACCTAATCTTGAGAACTGAGACACTGAGTTTAACATTTCTGAGACAAACTGTAATGTGTTCTAGGCAGTACATAGCTTAACTTCTAAGGAGGGAAAGAAGGTATTTGAATGGGGATGGTTTAATAAAAGCAGTATTTTAAGAAAAGACCCAGGCCAGCTGAAACAAAACCACCTCCTCTTAGGAAGCAGTGGCAAAAATTTGCTTTTTGCCTTTCAGAAAAATGTTTTTCAAATGCCAAACTGTGCCAAATTCTGCTTCTCAGTCACAAAGCCCATGATTTGCACCATGATTTGATGCTTGGTGCATGAACATCTGTGAAGTAATGACTGAGCAGTCATAGCAGGAAGTTCCTGCAACACTCTTAAAGTTATATAGTGTAGTTTCTCCAAGGGAAATAAGAATTTACACTGTAAGAGATCGCTCAATGACTTAAAGTACAGGTGCCTGGAGGCCCCATTAAATTGCCGTTACAATGAACCATAGGGCTGTGCTGTTCTGTCCCCTGGCTCTCGTGTGTTTTGTGGCTCCTCAGCAGGATCTCTCATTATTTTGAAGGGAAATACAGTCAGCAGATTAAAGATCAAAAAGAGACAAAAGCAAGATGTGAAATACCAGCCCAGTCAGAACTGAACAAATGCCATTTGATTTTCTCTGCATAGGAAGCAGTCTAGTGCCAAACATACAGTTGTGCCTACTGTTTGGCACATTTTGGGATGTGTTTGATCACTTTGGTTGCCTTCTTGCCCATCAGCTTTTAGATTTGTTTTCAGGGCAGTGATAGGGGAGGGTGAAGTCAGTGTCACCCTGAGCTGTTCTGGAGACAGAGCAAGAGATTGACGGAGATGTTTCCCCGTCTGCTAACTGCAATTGGTTTCATCTGTTCAAAGCTAGAGTCACTACGCTCCTTCTACTTCCTTATATTTCCACTTGCTATCACATTATGTTCCTGTGTGCCATTATTTTGGTGGAGTGTAAAATAGACTTTCTGGCCTGAAATTAGCAAACAAGAGAGGCACAGCCTGCCCCACAGTTTCAGACATAGCAGAACTGGCTCTGAACAAGTCTTCAAGGGCTGTGCAGTGATGCTAAACCCTGTTCGCAAGCTTTTAGTCCAAGCAACACCACTATTACGGCTGTACAGGAACCTCTTACCTGCATTGACAGGAGTTTCTGGCAGCTAGACATGATCCCATCACATAACTGCAGCAACAGGACTAGATTATCTTCAGAGGTGCCTTCCAGCCTCTGCCATTCTGTGAGTCTGTATCCCAAAAGAGAAGCCAGATTTGGTGAGATTTACTGTTCTCAATACACTAACAGATACCTGGCTTTCATAAGAGATGCTAGCAACATTTTTATAGGAACAAGTAAACAAAAATCAACAGTAGAAATCAACAGCTCAGAAGTTTTAACAGGCTTTCCCATTTGGTAATATAAGCATTTAATTTTTCTGCTTGGCAGCTTTGTACAAACAGGTGGAGAGGAAAGCTCTGGGCTGGCTTCACTTGTGTTTTTTGACACAGCCAAATGTCAATATTCAGAAGTGTGTCATGCAAATCAAAGCCCCAAATATGAATGGCTCTAGTCTTGAGGAAGTTTGCACAGAGATCCAGATTTTACAGATGGCTTCTATCTTTACGATGATCTGGCAAAAGCCTTGGGGCTGAACTTCAGCATAGTCTAGAGCTGCACGCTGCAGACTGAACTAATCTGAAAATTTATGGACAAAAAAAGAAAATGGCTATTGCTCTTGAATACATAAATAGCCTTTCCTTGCACTGAAAGCTGATGTCCTAGTAGCCAATTGTTCTTACAATAAAGTATGTATTCAAATGGCTGGCAGAGCAGAAGAAAGCCATTTAAGTGTGCCCAGGACAACATAAAATAAACAGAAGGGAAGATGCCATTCCAACTTCTAGCTAGTAAAGGTTCATTGAATGCTACTGATGAATTTTGAGGCATTTGGAGAAGGTCATGAGCAGTCCAAGTGAAAAACAATCATAGCAATAATAAAGTAATTCTCCCTCCACAGTCTCATGAGCAACACTGAAAGCAAAAGGAAGAATATGAGCTACATCAGAGGCAACTCAGAAGCCGAAATAAAAATCTAGTAGCCAGAATCTATTACAGTTTCCTGTGTTATTGCATTTATTTCCTATGAAATGTTCCCATTCAACTGTATGAACCTTTTACTCAGCAGTCAAATGTTAATAAACCTTTCTTCTGGTGCCCTAAGGCCAAGCACATTAACAGCAGGCTTTACATATGCCAAAAAACCCAAGAGTTTCTTTGCATTATTGAGCTAGGTTTCTGCACTAAAGACTCATTCAAACACAAGGTTAGTTTCATTCCAGTTCATGGGTTTTGAAATGGATAGAGGTAAAGTAACACAAGCCCATGCTAGGACACATATGCCCAGAAACAAATTGTAAGGATGCAGTTGCACACCTAGGTTAATAAAAGACTTTTATAAATTCTCTCAGGCTAGGTAGTGTATCGATTTTACAGTCAGTGAATAAACCCATCTCCGCTGACACTAAATACGTTTTCCCCTATAAGGAGATGCATATTGAGAAACTGGAGATAACCAACTAGGGAAAAAGGCTGGATCTATAGTTAGAGTGCACAATCAAATCCAGTTCCTCTGATCTCATAAGCTCCTGTGGCACCACTAGACAAAACTGTTGTAACAAAACCTTTGGGGATATAAAGGTGCCCGCATCCTACTGATTTTTTTTTTTTTTAACTTGGGGCTAGTTGGAATTAAGCATCTAAATACGTAGGTCTTAGTCTTCCAATACATTGTTTTCTCTACTAATAAATAAGAATAGCAGCATTACATGTCCTCACAGCACAACTAGAGAGTTAAAGCTTATGAAATTCAAAGGTGGAGGTAATGGACACTGCACTGATATCACACACTGAAAATGTAATGCTATATGTTGCAACCACTTCCTACCTGCACTCTGAGGTGACTTTTCACAGAGTCAGTATGGAAATTATGTCAAAACAATTAATTGCAAAAGTCTGCACAGCCAAATTCCTCCTGGTGTCCAAGCAGATACGCACAAGAATTGATAGGCACAGGAATTGTTATTCTTTCATTTTGTGTGTTGAAAATCATAGCACTGAATAGAAGGTAACCTGACAAAATCTGGACCCTGATGCCCATTGTCATTATTCTTGAGGTGGGAGTGGAGGTGGGGAGACAGAGAGAGAAAAAAAGTCCTCCCTTGTTTTTCTAACAGCAAAAGGTTGTGTGGCTACAGTCACACCAAGAATTCTCTTTTCTTTCTGCTAGCCAGAAGTGGATCATCAGTGGCTTACCGTTTGCCAGTCTTTTTATTTGTAAGTTATTCCAGCAGCTTAGAAAACCTCTGAATAAGGACATCCTGGGACCAGCTTGGCTATGTCCATTCCTGCTCGGCAATACCCATTTAATTATTGCATTGCCCTGCCTCCAGGCCATCCTGCTTCTGTCAGGAGAAAGCCAGAAAGTGAACACTCCTTTGGCCTCTTGGCAGAGTTTCCAGTGTTTCATCACTTAAGATCCTGTGTCATTGATCTGTTCATACATACAGAATTTAAACAAATCAGGCCTAAGATATATTTGTAACATAAATGAAATGTTTTAGAAGAGCATACATTACCTTTTAGTCATTCTGTACACTATGTACGATCAATGTCACAGGGAAATAAAATCTGGTGGTTATACATCATGAGGTGTGGCAAATCTGTGTATGTGTCAACATCTAAATTATTTCTGTAATGAGCAAATACAGAAAGTTAAATAAACAGGGAGATTATCCTTCTAAACATTTTCTAATAGCAATTTCATTTTAGCCAGCATATATGACCTCTCTTTTTCCATCTGATTCATTCATTTGATCATTTCTTATAGGCTGGGTTTATGAAAAGAAAATTCTCAGTATAGTTTGTGGGGCAGAGTGCATTTGAAAGTGAGGGCAATAGTATAGAAAACATAAGAAACCTTTGTTCTGAGCTTGGATATTTTTGTCTGTCTTCCCTCACTCCCTATTCCTACATTATATTTACAAATAAACCATCAGACTGATTCTTGCTATAAGGAATAGATCCATTTTCTTTGTAACTAACCTACTTTCTCATTCTATAATGAAAATTATGTTAATGGCCTTACCTGAGGCAGGCATTTCAAGACAAGATAACTGAGTGTGATGTACATTTTGAGTTCAGAGCTTCCTGTTTCAAAGCATGCACAGATTTCTATTTCAGTAAAGCAAAGAAAAAAAGCTAATGAGCTTTAGACATAAAACATTTGGTACCATCATGCAGCTGCTGTGTGCCAGAAATGCTGACAAACCTGTTTGTAAGTCTGCAAGAATCACATGACACAGTATGATTCACATTCATGTTGACCTTTGTCTAGTTTGTGATTGAAAACAATTAAAATTACCAGAGTCAACAGAGTGCAAACTATGTAGAGTAATTGGGTTTGGCTATCTGTGCCTTTAACTGTGTTTCTGTGTTTCATCATTCTGGTTTTCATGTACACAGAAGCTACTGAACCATTCATGCGTGCTTATGTCGAGATGTAGATTCAGTGTGTTTGACAGCTCAGGAAAGTCATAAAGCAATGTTGTCGAACAATTGCACAGAAGATGCAAGAGGCATTAGCTAAACTGTCAATAAACTACAACATTAATGTAAATTATCAATTCAAATTTGTCAAGCTAAACCCAGTGTAGACAAGCATTTACCTTAATGGAACAACATTTGGATATTTGATGCTTAAGTTCTCCTCCAAGACAGCAGGCTAGAAGTATGATTTGTACTAATGTTTCCCATATTAATACAGTGTCTTTTAGTATTTATTCATGAATTATTTGTCTAGGACATCTTATTTTTAAGGAACACCTTGATCACACAGTGATTTCTTCCTTACTCACATGATTTCCTTCAATTGGATGTCCAACAGAAATAGACAGTGAGGCCTCCTAGTGCTAGTGGATTAAGAAACATAACACCTATATTCTAGTAATGGTGTCTTTAAATATAGGGTGAATATTTTTTCATAGCAAACCTATGTTTTGTTTGCCATTTTGTTGTGTTCTTTTATTTCAAGAATGTCTCCACATATGCTTACATTTTGCATTTGTCATCCCTTAGACTTACTAGTGTCTTTATTTGCTTCCTAGGGCCACAGAGTTCATTCATATAACTATTTCTTTTATTGCTACACACTCTCAGGCTTTTCCATCATATTTCTCCCTGTAGCCATCCATTCATTTACAGAAAAAAAGTAAAATATTAATTTTTATAAGAGTGTCTAAGCCATCATCACCTTGGGTACTTTTTTCCTCTTCTTCAGGAGCTAGCAACAACAGTCCATGTCATGAGTGCAGTTTTATCTTTTACTTAATGAGCTTATCCAGGTTAATAACACTGTCTTTTTGCCATTACTCCTAGTTTTGTTGGTAATTAATGTCCATCTTATTTCCTAGTCTCTGTTCTGAAGTCTGTGACTATTTCTGTTCTTCGTGCTTTCCTAATGAGAGGAGATGAGGGGAAATGATTAAAAGTGTAACAAAGAGTATGTTTTTTGTTTGGTTTAGTTTCTTAGTTGTTTTTTTTTCTTTTAGTTATCCCTCTCTCTAAAATCTCCAAAGCCAGATTATAGTAATGCATACAATAACTTACAGGAAAGGTGTTTTTCCTTTGAGAAAATGAGTACTTTTGGACCTTCATGCGTCAGCATGTAAGCCAGTGATAAACTGATAGGATTAAACAAACTTTCCATCACATTATTTTATAATTTGCCTCTACAGAGTTTTTCTAAACTTCCCCTGAAGCAGTCAGCAGTTTTTACAGAACAAGACAAACTGAAGTCTGACGTGGAAGATGGTTTCCTTGGGTATATAAGATAGAAATATACAATGGGAAGTCCCAGCACAAAAGCCAATCATGCAGCTTCCTTAAGGCTTTAGCATGAAAATGCCATAGAACACACTATTTCTTAATTCAAGCTTCTAAAATTCTGTTTATCCATCTGTTTCAAAAGTAGAGACCTGCTCATGGGAAATACAAATTACTATTCAGAATATTATAGCATTAGGTGCCTTATTCATGGGTAAAGATCCACTATCCTTGGCACTGTGGAAATACAGACCATATTAAGACATCCTCTGCCTTTGAGAGAGCTCAGGCTAAGGGAGAAGGCTAATAAAAGAGTAAAGAAATAGTATTTAGTGATCAACATATGCTCTGAGCATGCTGTTTTCAAAATTTTATAGGAATTAGAGTAAAGGAAAGTTATAAGGAAGATAGGGAAGAAAAATAATGAGGTAGCTCTGTGAGTAGTCATGGACATTTCTTTCAGAGTATGAAGAGCTGAACAGAAATGCAAAGACTTTGAAGGTTAACAAAAGAAGTGGAGGCTGGCATTATATCTGACCAGAGATCAGTTTTTATAAGAAATATGAATATGTGCATACGGCCGGGATAGGTATCAGCAGTTTTACAGAAGGAAATCAAGCATTGTGGTCAGTGAAACAGAGAATGGAAGCTCAGGAATGGGGTGCACAAAGAAAGCTTGATGGTCAACGTGACATGTTAGCAAAAAGACCTCTGCAGCAGGTGGGGTGGGTGGGAGTTAGATTGAGACTGCATTTCACAAAGAAAGAGAAAAGGATGTTGCAGTAACTGACATGGGAAATAAAGGCCCTGCTTTAAGGCAGCCGAGAAGGGCATTTTCTTGGAAGTGCTGTGTGAGAATAATTTCTAAATCTTTTATACAAAGAAGTGTGAAAATTTTGAGAGAGAGACAAGTTCAAGATGACATACTCTTCAGAGGTCTACAAGACAGGAACATGATTTTAGCCATACTAAAAAATTTAAGTAAGAAGTGTCAGTTTTATATCGTGACCTGTTAGATTAACATGGACTTTTAGTGCCTGCTGTGGCTTACTGTATCTTCTATAACGTAAATTATGTTAGCGTAGTGCAAGCTAAAGATGAAGAACTTATAATCTTCAAGAAGCATACTTCCTAGGAAGAAGTGTATCAGAGATTATTAGCTAGGCATAGATCTAATTGTTCTGGTGCCTTATAGCTGATGTTAGACAAATCTTCACATCAGTGCTGTCACATTAATTATATTAACATAGAATCATAGCATGCTTTGGGTTGGAAGGGACCTTTAAAGGTCATCTAGTCTAACTCTCCTGCAGTGAGCAGGGACATCTTTAACATCAGAGCCCTGTTCAACCTAACCTTGAATGTTTCCAGGGATGGGGCATCTACAATCTCTCTGGGTAACCTGTTCCAGTNATACATTCTTTCATTGTTAGACTTTTATATTAAATAGCTACCTTCCTATGAATAGGTGTTTATCTGTACCTTTGCCGAAACTGAAAATATATTATACTAGCATGAACCTTAGCTACATAGTAGTAATGCTATCAGAACATATATGAGAACAAAAATATGTATGTCATACATATATTTAAAAATATATTTATAATGTTAATAGTATCCAAGCCAAAGTACGTTAATAAATACTTATTAGGGATTCCCGCTATCTAGAATACATATATACTATCATATGAACTGCAGTTCCCTCATTAGGTCTTCAGAGTTGTCAGGTCATATTCATTCTTGAGACTAAATTTATAACAAATGGCTACCTCAAATTTTTCAGTTTGTGCAACTGCAAGGGTCAATGAATGACATNCATATATTTAAAAATATATTTATAATGTTAATAGTATCCAAGCCAAAGTACGTTAATAAATACTTATTAGGGATTCCCGCTATCTAGAATACATATATACTATCATATGAACTGCAGTTCCCTCATTAGGTCTTCAGAGTTGTCAGGTCATATTCATTCTTGAGACTAAATTTATAACAAATGGCTACCTCAAATTTTTCAGTTTGTGCAACTGCAAGGGTCAATGAATGACATTTTGGCAACTGTGCAGACACAGGAAAAAGACCAGGAAAGGTTCTGATAAAAAAGCAGATGTCTCTTGGAAATGTTCCCATTTCATACTTATGAAATTAGACAGCTCTAGTGATATAATAGATTTTCTGATTCTTCTTACTTTCTTATTTTTTATATAAGATGAAGAAAGGGGCATTCAGTAGCTTGCATAATCTAGTAAAAATTGGAGTTTTGTATTGTAAATCTTTGAAGGGACATCTGTTCAAGGGACAAAAATCAAAATAGTTCCTATACAGTGTCCTTCATAAAATGATATAGATGAAATATGTAACATTTCCTCTTAGGCTTTAATGGAAGCCATACAAAAACAGTAAAGGTGGGGATGGTGGGGGGAAAACTTCTTGATCAGTATTTATGAGCATGACATGATTTTGGTTTATAGAAAGGTGTAAACTACCATAAAAAGCAGTTTTCAGGAGCGATGATTTATTAAGTATGTCAGCATTTAGTATTTCACTTCAGAAAACAGATTTAGTTTTTTAAAATATTTTGTAAATGGAGCAACAGAAAAGACTTGTTTTCATAATCAAGGAAAAAAAAACCCTTTTCATGTTTTACTAACTAAAACTTGGCAAGGAATACTGAGGTCTAGACACTCATAGAGACAAATTTAGAGGAGGAAGATAATTTTCAGTTTCAATTATGCATTATTCTAAACTTAACAAGGGTTCTGGAATATGACACCTAAGAAAATACAGTCCCAAAACTGTAAAGTGTTCTCTTGTTTCTAGACTTGCAAAATTTCAAGATGTTGCAAGGGACTAGAAGAACTCTGCTAAAGATAAATGTCAGAAAATTTTTAGCTGTAGTTTAAGACAGGAAGGGTAAAGTGCAGTCTAGATCCTGCAAACTCTCATCTCCATTGTTAACTTTAAAATTATGATTAGTTTTAGAGAATTTTATGAGACTATTCAGGGAAACTTAAATGATATTCAGAAACACTGGCAGCATGTGAGTGAAAGAGATCACGGAATTCCCTAGAACAAAATTTCATGAGTGCAAGAAAATTGCAGTTTGTCATTTTCAGTGGTGTTTCCCATCAGCTTTTTTTTTTTCCCCATGGTTTCAAAACATACTAGGGAAATGCAGGATTAAGAAATTCTAGTATAGTCCCTTTGTTTTACAATGCTGGCAGTGTTGTTAAGACATATATTTAGACATTTATTTTGACAAATTCAGAAATTACTTTTGAAAAGATTACTTTTTGGTTCTCATTTAAAATAACAAATCTATTTAGTCTGAATCTCTGATTCTGGTATCACATCCAGCTGCTTACCAAAAGACTACGTGCTTTTATTGCTGCCTCTACTTTACATCTGTTTATTGTAGAATAGTAAGCAGCCCAACCTTTACTTTCAAAAAGCATAACACGCTCAGAGGTTTTACCATAAAGTACTAATAAAATATAGAGAATGTACCAGTAAAACACAATGAATAAAGGTAATGCAATAAACTACAAAATATCTTTTTATTTGCTTGCATTAAGACGCAAGAACTTTAGGTAATCTATAAATACACACATATGAACAAAATAATTTTCTGAAATACTGAGCCATGTGACAAAGAATGAATGATGTCTGCCAAACATGAGTTGTCAGAATGAAAGATTTTTGTTTTGACACAGCTCATTTTCTATACTGTCTTCATTAAAAAATTATCAGCCATTTTTCTTTCTCAGAGTAAACATGTATACAAATCCATATTTGCTGTATCCCATGAAAAATGTTATTCTGAATTCTTTAAGAGGCAAAATACCTACTGCTTTTGCCTTTCTCATGCTGTTTGAGAAACAATATGGTGGCACTCATAGTGTTCTCAGAACACATGAAGTCATCAAATGCTACCTGAAGTGTCCATAAAAGCTTGAGATATTCTGTGAAAAGATCTTTACAGATACTGATTTCTGCAGAACTGCATTTCCTGGAAGTAAATGTCATCATCCTCACCATGTGTGAGGTATGAGTAACAATGTGCCCTCCCTGACTTCAGTGGGGACAGGGCACCTTGCACTAGGTAATGAACTGGACAACTCTTACCCTGTTTACTGGGAAAAAAAAAAAGTAATGGAAAGAATGGAGAAGAAATAAATTTTTTAAATGTGCTTCTGGATAGGAAAAGGAGTGTTTTCATAAGGAAGAGATACTGATTCAAATCTTAATGGTATCTATTCAGTTTTATTCTACGTAAGTCTGGCAAATCAGCATTTTCTCAGCTCCGCATTTTTGTTATGGTAAAACTTTCCCTCCAGCCACCCTTCTCGTCTATTTTAACTGGATGCCCTTCATTGCAAAGGCTTTCTTGGGCATTTGAGCGGCTTCCAGCTCAATGGGGTTAGTGCCTCCCCACAGTCTCCAGGGACTGGTCTAATAAGCCATTCAGGTACCACTTGCCATTCAAATTGAGCTTTGTCCAAACCTGCTCTGAAACAGGTGGTGAATTGGAGATGATGGTTTTAAGAAAACTGTAACTGAGAATTACAGTTGACAAAACAAAGACGCTCAGCCAGGTCTCTTCTCTGTCACTGGAAGACGTCATGGGTAACTAAATTAAAGCATAACTGAATTACACCAAAGCAGAGGAATGGAAAATCTGGACTGATGCATGCAAAAAAGGGAATGTTTGGCAGAGGAGCAGGGACTCAGACTGTGTCTGAAATAAAGGTTTCTGATGAGGTGGCTGTAAAGTTAGTTGAGAGGGGATGTTAAGTTTGAGATGAAGGTCAAGCTGAATCAGCGTGTTTATAGGTAGAACATTAAATACTTGTGAAGTGGCAAGATGAGGACAATGCAGATTAGCCAGTGGAGACAGAATTAGTTATGCTGTTCTACCTCACATGAAAGGGTGGTGGGTGGAGATTATAACACTGAATCAGTAGGACATAAGTAAAATGTTTTTTCCTCACTATTAGAAAAATCCAACACATCCATGCTAAATAATGTACAAATGCTGGTGGTATATTTGGTTTATAGGCCCACACTACAGACCTCATCTTCCTGGTATCACCTCTTTAGTCTATGTGCTTTTTTGTAACAGAAAACACTTCTTGTACAGCTATGCATATGCATTCTCTTTTCAAAATCGCTTTTGAATGGCAAGCTTTCACCTGTCTCTCAGTTCACCCATTGTCATAAAAAGCTTATTTAAAAAGTATATTTCCCAAAATATCAATGCTTCATGGGGATGCAAAGAGCAGCCACTTCAGAAACATTGTGCATCTTGTATTGGTCTGCGCAGCCTGCCTCCTCTCAATGTGTCGGTACCCCTCAGCAGTGGTACCTGAGGCCAGCTGTGCCCACATCACAAAATGCAGCATCTCAAAGACCAAATGCAGTTTCGTAGGTAGATCTGTTGCTCCTCAAACAAGAGCTCATGGAAAGGAGAAAGTTCACAAGGGAACCTCAGCTATGGTTTGTCAGTGTGCTCAAGGGCAAGCAATGCTGCTGAGAGGTAAACTATCCCCCCTGGAAGTTCCTTACCCCAGTAGTTACTGGGCCTGCTCAGGGAACTCTGCTGAAGAGGGACCAATGCTTTCCCAATTGGTCTTACAGGCTTCATTAGGCTGTGGAAGAAAGCCTGCCTTTTCATTATGAAAAAGGTTTTATTTAAAGGCAACCATCTCCCATGTAAAGTTTGTTCATTTGCTTTCCCCTTTTCAACTAGAAACACTCCTTTATGAAAAACTGCTATCTCAAGAGTATTTACACAAGCCCAATCTCCCACCCCATCCCAAACACACACAGTGCTCACACCATGTAACACTACACATGCCAAACACCAGGAAGCATTGCTTCATCAATAACTTTCCTCTGACTCTCTCCTTTAGGGCTGAGCCTTCATGTCTATGTTTGCCACCACAAATTAAGGTGATTTTCAAAGGTGTCAATTAGACTGACAAGCCTATAAGTGCAGGTCTGACTCTCCACAACTTAGGTAATAACATATTATTTCTGTTATTGTATTGAGGCTGCTGTCAGAAACTAATCCAGCATGTGAGCCTCAACCTACAAGGTAGAGCACATACCTTATATAGGAATTTAAAACTTAAGTGGTGCAATGTAAGTAGTGAAAAATGTGTGCTGAACCAGGAGAGGGAACAGAGGTATAATGACTCCTCGATACTAGTTAGCCTGAAATGAAGTAGCCCCAGCTTGTCTACTGCCTGAATTTTAACAAGCATATGCTTTTTATCAACATTAAGACAGAAGACAGTTTTGAAAGAAGGGAATTTTTGGAGGCCTCTTCTTACATGAGAAGAAAATACAAGACTGGTATTATTGGCAAAGTCAAGGAAGACATCAACAGCAGAAACAAGGAGATAGTCTAGGCAGGTATTTCACAGCAGAAAGAGAGAGAAAGGTTTTGTAGTGGATCATAGCTGAATTGCCAAGTAGTGCTGTGATAATATTTTTTTTTCAGAGGAATATTTCATTCTATCAGTGAAAGCAATCTCTCTGTACTCTTCAAGACAGCACTACCAAGCCAGGAAAAGGATTGTTGCAGCAGCAGCCTTCTGGTCATAGCAGGGGAGTAAGAGATTTATCTGTGAGGGTAGAGGGGAGAGGGAGCCAATTTTCAGAAGGTTATGGAGGGAATAAGAGGAAAACTTTAATTCTGATACAGCTTTAAGATCAAGGAGAGAACTATTGTAAAGAGCAACTAGCAAGAAAAATGCAGTAATTTCTGCAATAGAAACAATAGACCAGGGAAAGATTGGGAGCTCTGTTTTGTGCCTACAGTGGCAGGACATCCATGAAGAGACTCAGAGACTCAGGCCAACATTAAGACATGATGAAATAAGGAGTAATTTAAATTAACCAAGGTAAGCAGAAGAAATTACACAAACTAGCTATGTGCCCAGTTTCAAGGCTGAAAGTGAGCTGAAGTGATATGAACAAGAATATTGTTGCAATCAGCTTGTTCCATGCCTAATTTGTCAACTGCAGTCATTACTCTCCATGGCACCATCACAACCTCTACAGCAAATGACTGCAGTGTTAGAGACTGAGGTAGGTATGAGGAATAAGCAACAGGAAAAGATTAATCCATCACTAATAATTTTATCTCTTAGACTGCGTGTGCTCTGAGAGGAAAAAAAATCTACTCAGAAGTTTTCTTTGGTCCCATATATTTTGTATTTTCAGGAAAGTTTCGTTAATTTTTTACAGATGTTAGTGAAGTTTTTATCTTTACTGCCTCTCAGTGACTTCTGCTTGACTGTGTTCTGTCAGCCCAGCAAACCTAAGCTCAAGATGAAAGTAAATTGTGTCCTCTGCAATAGTAAGGACCATCAGTCGAAGTGTAACTCTTATCCATGAATCATCGTGTATCTCAGTTCACTTTCTCATCATTGCATTGGTTTTACAGTGTTCGTAGGAGCTTTTTAGGCAGAAAAATGTACCAGTGGAGAAGACTCATTCAGCAGGAATTACATACAAATAGTACCAATTGCTTTCAGGACCATAAACAGACTCTTTGCTGTACACTTGACAGGTGCAAACAACAACAACAACAACAAAAAGAAAGTATAAAACTTACATGAAGAATTCTGCCATAAAGGACTTCAAATGCTACACTGATCCTGGCATCTGAGCAGGCAGTGAAGGAAGTATGATATTTTTCAGGAGAAATTTCTTAAGTCTGAAAAGTAGCTTTTGGTTTTCTATAGGAAATGTATTTCTTTAGAAATATTTTGTTTGGGAATTTGTTATGCACTTCAGTTTTGGTCCAACTATCATGTTATGAAAGAGGAAATGAATCAAAGTATCCTACAATTATCAAATCAATTCTACCAAAAGACCTACAAAGCAGTTTTTCTTCTGTATATTCTTGAGTTAGTGAAGGAGGCCACTTTCAAACTTAGGTATACATTCCTGCAGACAAGCTACCAATTAAGATGTGTGCAGCTCTCTTACTGTAACAAAATGATTCCCATGTCCTTGAAACAAATTGTCTGGCAGCTGCTTGCAATCTAGCAAGTGTGTCAGCAAAAGTGACCCATATGTCAACCTTTCATTTTACAACCCTCTGCTGATTGTGAAAGAAGCGTGAAAAAATTCCAAAAGATCCCTGTTCCCTCACTTTAAGTACTACCACATGTGGGTGTTTCATATCTATAAGTTCCTGAGTTAAGAAAAAAAAAAAAAAGCAGAGATTTTCATAAGGACAAGTGTTTGCAAGATTTTGTATAATCTTTTTTCTGAGAAAGCTAGGTGTTTCACATCAGTAACCCTACCTAAAGTACAGTGGGCATCTTTCAAACTGTATTCCGTATCTTCTTCATTAATTATAATGTTTTAGGATCACTTGTAGCTAGAAAATAACACCAACAACTGTGATTTTCAAAGGGTTCCCTTGTACTTCAGTGCTCAATTCCAGTTGAAACAGGGTTTGAGTGCCTAATATCTTTTTGATGGTTGTACTGGCATTTCTAACTCTATGCCCAAGTACAACCAAGTGAAACAATACCTGAAGCTAAGGGAGGAAAAAAGAAAAAATATATTTCTCAAAATTCAAAGCCAGTTTACTTAGATTCTTTTACATACTTTTTCAAATGTAGATGGTAAACATTATAAACTTTTCTGCCCTTTGACACTAAATTATTTTGTGGTTATAAGTAGGTAACATGGCTATTATTGCACTAAGGTCAATCTCTCAGAATAAAACAATGTCAAAAGTTAACAGAGATCACATTATTGCTACTTTTCTTTTGAGCAAGGCAGTTTTGCATTGTCAGGTTTCTAGACTAATTAATGTGTTATCTTTCATTTTGAAGGCTGAAGTTCTGAAAATTTTCAGAATCTTGCTCAGCCAATTTGAATGAAAATATTCATGGCCTTGTTCTGAATCCTTAAAAACCCAGTGAAACCAGTAGGATCCTTTCTATTTCTATATTTCTTTGTTGGTCTATGTAGGTTTTTTCTTTGCACATGGCATTGTAGACACTACATAATCTCTTTACAGCAAGTACATTCAGGGCATCACATCCTGCCAGCAATGTTTCCTTCATTCATCAGGTTAGATCGTGACATGCTGGCTTTCACACATGCACACATCAGACCAGCATTGCATGTGGGACACCTCAAGATAGAAACCAGACCACTGACCTGTGTAAGAAGAGGTTGCTAAAATGATGCATTAGAGAATGGTACTCCACTGCATCTGATATACATAACCAATACAACATACTAATGTGCTGCTCCTGTGGTAAGACACTGCCAGTGAAGTGGCACATAAAGCAGTCACAATAACAGAGTGAAGTATAACTATCATTTTGGCAATTCTGTCAAAGATGTGTAGTGGGTCTGTCTGAGCTGATTTTCCCCATACAGCCTTCATGCTGCAGTACTGGGACCCAGAGGGTGTTGATAGATATAACATGGGTGTGTATCATCAGTGCTCACACAGCACCAAAGGTACGGGGGGGCAAGATCTGGGAGGGGATACAACCCAGACAGCCGACCCGAGCTGTCTAATAGGATATTCCATACCATATGACGTCAGCTCAACTATAAAGGGAGGAGGACGGGGGAGATTCGGGGGAAGACATTGGTCCTCTGAGCAACCGGTACGCGTTCTGGAGCCCTGCTTCCCGGGACAGGCCCGACACCACCTGCAGATGGGAAGTAGAGAGTAACGGCTTTGCTGCTTTTGCTTCACGCTCGTGCGGCCTTGCTTTCTCTGCTCTTTATTAAAACTGCTTCTTATCATAACCCACAGGTTCTTCTTTTCCATCTTACTCTCTTCCCGCTTGCCTTGCTGATGAAGGTTTGGGGTGTGGGGGGGGAGTGATAGAGGGACCAGGGGTGGGCACCGGGCACCCAGCCAAGGTAAACCCACCACAGATGTGTGTATGCTTTGTTGCCTCACTCTATGCATGGCATTTTCAGGGACTGCACATTGTTTCTCATGGCACGAGAAAATGTGATCCTCATGACTAACTGGAAGATTATTTTCTGCCAGTACACTGACAAGGACAGCCTCTCCTCCAAGAACTTTGGATTTTTTCTGTGAAGCGGTGTTCTTGCTAAGGATAATGCTGGTCGTGGCAAGACTAACCACAAAACTGCTGCCATAATGTATGCAAAGCTGAAAAGTTACTCTGTCCCTTTTGGGTCTTTCCTACAGCAGATAGCAGAAACTTGTTTTTTTCCAAGAGATTTTATCCTCCTTTTTTTCCTGGAGCTCTTTTGCCCAGAGCATTTATTTCCTCTGGCTGCATGAGAGTAACAATTCTGCATGGATACATCTGTGACCCTATGTGAAAAGTGAGTGAAAAATCGACAGCCATGAATTCTATTTAAGGAACAGTGGCAAGGAATAAAATGAAAATAATGAAACTGATCAGAAGGGACTGACATTAGAAGAGAGCCTTAATATTCTCCTTTCCCTCCCCACCTCACTGAAGTTTTAAATTCTTGGAAATTGTCCTTCAGGGTAAGTTTAATGTGCAGCAAATAAAGACTTATTCATATGGCCCTCATTAGCATTTATGGGGAGTTGTTTTGGCTCTCATTCTGGGAACCTTGCTGCTGGAGCCTGCAAAGCATAGCAGTGGAGCACAATTTATGAATTACAAGAAGTTACAAGTGCAAGGATGGCAGAAGCTTCTTATCTTTCACAGAAGAGAATACTAATGGACAGGCATGTAGGAGAAAGCTTTGTTGGAGTCACTGCTGAAGGAGCCACCATTTATGCATTGTAGCTCTAGACTTTTTCTTTTGAAAAGCACCTGCCATTCAGAAGGCAATGGAGATTTCCTAGCTCTCGTCAAAGATGCAACTGCAGCTTATGCAAATATTATTTGAAGTAACTCAAAAAATAAACTGCTAACAGAAATAATAACCAGCGTAGGACGCAGAGATCTGCTGGGTAAGCACCTGGGGTTGAGGTTTGCTCTGAGCTCAACTTTATCCTGGTAGCACAGCTACCTTCTAGATAGCCCAGCTTGGCCTGAGTGACAAGACACAGGGGGAGAAAACTGCAAGGTCAGTTCAGGACAAACTCTGGAAAGAGAAAGCAAAACAAGCTAGCAGAAACAGCATTTTCTAATGGGAAGGTAAAGGTGTTTGGCCTCTGAGGTGTGTAAATAAAAAGTTGCCTGAATGCCATCCCACTTCCTCCTCTCCCTAGAGAGGTGCTGTGCAGATGCCAATTGCATCATCATTGCCACTGCCACCAAGGTCTGCCTGGGACTTCCTGCAACAAGGTCCTGACAACCCTTGAGGAGAGTGATAACTGTGCCTGCATAACACAGCAGGGCTCTCTGCATTCCTACTCTTCACACCTTTTAACTAGCTTCTTTTATTCTTAAGGATTATTTTTTACGAGCTGAGTCCAGGATTAGGAGTACAAGTGGACTTGTAAGGTTCTGTATAGAGAAAGAGATTATCTACTTTATTTGCATTCTGCTGTGGCAACAGCCTCTCACTGTACAATGGATGAGAATAGAAGATCAAGTATCTATTTTGAGACTGTCTGGATTTCACTATACAGATGTTGCTCTTAACATAATGCTTTTAAATGAAATATTTTTTTTAATTTCACTTATACTACCTTGCTTCTAGAGCTTGCAAGTCATGACTCCAGCTGGACAAAAAGGTACAATGCTATATCCAGGAGAAGAAAGCTTGTTTAATGTACATTTTGAAAAGTAGGTCCTGTGCAACAGATTCCTTGCATCCCAGTTTTCTGACTAAACCCAGCTAACACACACATTTACCTGGTGAGAATTTAATAAGTGTAGAAGAGATAGATACTGTGACTTGATTTGCAAGTAGCAACCAGGATAAAACTTTCCAGATTGGCTGTATGAACTACGTAGTTCCAGGTATTTTGGAAGTCCTCATGGACATCGAAACCTTCCTTACATTTTTATGCATGAGAGTAAGTGACACTGAGATTTTAATTTGTGATTATTTGCTGTGCTTGCATATGGAGCTCTCAGTGGATGCAAATTGGATGTCATAGTTTGCCGTTCTGTCTGAAAAAGAAGTACCAGCAGTTCGGTATGTGACATTACAGGAGATGATACTTGGCTGCAAAGTGGCAGAGGAGGGGGAGGAAAATAGAGGACTCTGCAAGCAGCTGTGTAGTAGGAGCAGGTCACCCTGTGTGGGGCTAGCATGGGGGACCTGCCTGCACCCTCACATGGAAGCAGCAGCTCTCTCAGGCAAAAGGAGTTTGTTGGCTGGCTCACTGGCCAGACTGCCCTGGGCTAGCAGGAGAGCCGTCAAAGCCAGTGCTGGCATTTTTACCAGTTGCTCCTGGGTATATAACTGGTTGGAAAATTTCTGACAGAATAATGTTTCCATTAAAGAGACAGTTCTATTAAAATTGACACATTTCGCGGAAAGATGACAGCATTGATTCATTTGGACTCTTCCCGTTTGAAAAATGAGCCTTCTTGTTTCAATTCTATGCTATGAAAATAGCGCATCTCAACTTTCACTGCTTTTAATTACTATGTATTTAAATACTAAATGAGCTGTTATATACGTGTAATATGGATAGATAATATTCTGACATTAAAGTGACCTAGTGGTTTAATTTCATGAAAAAAAGTTTCACAGTACCAAAAGCAAACATTTTAATAACAGATTGACTTCATTTTCCACAGTGTCTATTCATAGGAAGTGTGAAAGATGAGGCTTTACAAAACAAAACAAGAAGCAGGTTTCTGAACATCTCTGCATGGGAACTGCTGACCAAAGCTGTTCTGTTCTGCAGGGCAGATGTTTAGTGAAGGCTCCTGATTTCCACAGGTTTGATCACTGCTCAGAGCTAAGCTAAGGAGCCAGCGTGACTATTTCTTTTCTCTACACTTGAATCTACTGTCAGTAGACCGCTTTGTTCAACCAGAGAGATGCAGGACTGCACAGCTGCTCATCCACCAGCCTTCATGTCCTTCTCCCTCCACTAACTTTCAAACTGGGATGCAGCCTTTTAGTTAGTGGCTGGCCAAACATAGCTGTTAGAAATGTGATGTCGCAGCAAGGCTGCAGGACTCAGCAATGTGGGTGTAATTGAACAATAATGATTGAAGTGTAGGACATTTCCTGGGGAACTGATAACCAGCTGGGAGGAGTTAATGGCCCACATTGTGCTTTGGCTCATTAACTGCTAGCAGATATTAATCCCCAGAGAACATTTCTGATGGGGGCTGGTGTTGCTGTTTGAAATGAGATGAGTTTGTCTTTTTGCATTTTTTATGCCTACCTGTTTGTTCCCTGTGTTATGAGTTTGAAGGCAACATCTTTCTCTGTGTCAGAGAGAGCCATAGGGGCCTCAAATCTCCTCCATATGCCCTAGTAAAGGTCTTGAAGTCATCAGGTGGTAATGGGCAGTCGTGCTAACTCCTGGCCCCTGGGCCAACCCCAGATTCTTTTCCTGTTGTTCAGTTCCACACTGGCCTGGGAGTTTTTTCCTTTTCTGTAGGTGATGCAATACAAGTGTGAGAAAGGGAAATGGAGAGAGAATGGCTTTATGATGTCTTCTAACTTATTCAGGGAAACTTGAAGGACCTCTGTAATTTATAAGCTTAAATTAATTATTCTGTAAAGGGAACTGATCCACAAATTGTTTTGGAGAAGAAAAAGATCTAAAGCAAATAATCAGCTATTTTTAGAGACATCAAAATATAATAACAGAAGTTATTGATGGGTGTACCTTTGTCAGAGAAGGTCAGTAACATTATCAACTATATCACATCCCCAGTCTTTTACAGCTTCCCAACAGTAACAGAAGACAGCTTCTTATTTTCAGCTAGTCCAATAAAAGATATTGCATACAGTTTTATGTCACTTTTTGTACATTTTAAAGTTATTATACTTTCTACTCAAAAGGAACATGCTCACTGGAAACATGATAATGAAAAAACCCAAAATTCTTCTTTCCAACTCTCCCCTAAAAATACCAGAAACAGCTCTGGGAATCAGCATCAATGTAAACAGCTCCTGCTGAGCTGCCCACTGGAAATAATTTATTGTAGAACTCCACTGGCCATGATAAAGTTACACCAAAGGTGAATTTGGTTCTGGCTATAAGGAGGAAGGACAGAATCACTGTAGATACTGTAGTACTTGCATCTGAACATTTGGCTTACTACTGGGTTCGGAGTTGTTCTCCTTTTACCTACTCTGGGAACACAAGGGAAGATCATTAATGGTAGAAGGAATTAAAAAGACAAAGGCTAAGGGCAGCTATCCAGTGAGATATAGCTATTGTCTATATGCCCAGAGTACTTGCCAGGCACTCATTAGAAAAAACCTGCACTGTTTTATAGCTGGTGCTTAAGAGAAACACTCATTCAAATTACTTTACAGCAACAAGAGCTTTTTATAGTAAAGGTCAGATACACTTTAGCTCCTTTTGTAGGAAAATTATACTCAATAACAGGGTTGTCTCTGAAAGACAAGAGGATTGAGGTGCTTTTTTTTTGTTCAGTTTCCTTGTACTGGCAGCCTTGGCAAGAACAGAGAAATCAGGCAAGACTGGCCTTATTCAACCAAAGCAAGGTGGTTGTGGCAAGGCTGATTGGACTTCAGGGACCTGGGTTGCTTTGGACTGGACAGGGTATGACCACATAGGAGAACAACCAAACCATCCAACCTGACTGAGTCTAACTGATTTTATGAGGGAAGCTATAAATGTATAAGGAACATTTTATGGTTAGAGTTCTGACCCTCAATAAGCTAAGCAGTTATTAAGACTGGGACTGTGGGTGACTCTGCTGATACAATGGGGTTTGTTCGCTTCTATGTATATATGATTTTATTGTATATTTTCCAAATAAAGTCGTTTGCTATTTTATCTTCTAAAAGACTCTCCTGTGATCTTAAAAGGTTGCAGAATACCTAGAATGCAACTAGGAAAGTCACAGCTTCAGTCCCTGAACCATAAGACAGGGACTTAGACACATTTTTGGACACAGAAGGTTTAAAGCAAGATCACTGAGAAAACTGTGTCTGACTCTGGGAGCAAGCTCTGATATCTGGTACAAAGTCACAAAATAAAAAGAGAGAGAGGCTGAAATATATGTGTGGAGGTTTGCAGCTGG
>VYZX01033505.1:0-25133 GCA_013401335.1 Brachypteracias leptosomus
CGTGACAAAGGCTGACTGCAAGCACCCTGCGTTCTGGATGAAGGCTGAGGAGTCGGGGCACTGGCAGGCGCACAGCTTGTTGTAGCTCTCAATGATGGGACCTTCAGCCTCCCTGGGCAGCAGTGGGGCAGGGACAGCCACGGGCAATGACTTTTCCTCTACATTTTCTTAAACTGTCAGTATTGTCTCAAGTGAATAAATTGTTCATTTGTTTCAAAACAGGGGAAGAAAAGCTTGTGGACATTTGCTGCCATAGATGTGATTTTTTTTGGTATGCTGTTACTTTCCGATTATGCCACTTCCACATACATTCTGAGAAGCTAAGGAATAACTAGATGAGCATACTAGACAACAGTCGCTTCCTACAGCATATAAACCACCCAAAGCAGAATAATCCTTATTGCTTAGTAATCGCTATGAGCTATATTCAGTTTAAAACAAACATTAAAAATGCATTAGAGAGGGTTATGCCAGCCCTGAGTTACTGTAAAGAGCTAATGATGTTCTAATTTTCTAGTAAAAACAAGTATGGTTGTAAAGTTCCCATTTGTTAAATGCAACCCCTTTTTATACAAGAAATAAGAAACATATGCTCTCAGTATAGTGTGTGAGTTCAATTAGAAATAGTGAGACGTCTCACAGACACAATTCTCATACAACAGGTTTGTATTGTATAGGGGATTGAGTTCTCCCTCATTAAATTTGCAGATGACACGTAATTAAGTGGGAGTGTCGATCTGCTTGAGGGTAGGAAGGCTCTGCAAAGGGATCTGGACCTGCTGGAATGATGGGCCGAGGCCAATGGTATGAGGTTTAGCAAGGCCAATTGCTGGGTCCTGCACTTTAGTCACAACAACCCCACGCAACACTACAGGCTTGGGGAAGTGTGGCTGGAGAGCTGCCTGGAGAAAAAGGACCTGAGGGTGCTTGTGAATAGCTGACTGAACACAAGCCAGCGGTGTGCCCAGGTGGCCAAGAAGACCAACAGCAACCTGGCTTCTATTAGAAATAGTGTAGCCAGCAGGAGTAGGGAAGTGATTGTCCCCCTGTACTTGGCACTGGTGAGGCCACAGATCAATTGCTACATTCAGTTTTGGGCCCCTCACTGCAAGAAGGACATTGAGGTGCTGGAGCATGTCTAAAGAAGGGCAACAAAGCTGGTGAAGGGTCTAGAGCACAATTCCTTTAAGGAGTGGCTGAGGGAACTGGGGTTATTTAGCCTGGAGAATAAGAGGCTGGGGAAGACCTTAGCACTCTCTGCAACTACCATAAAGGAGGTTTTAGTGAGGTGGGAGTCAGTCTGTTCTCCCAAGTAACAAGTGATAGAACAAGAGGAAATAGCCTCAAATTGCACCAGTGGAGATTTAGGCTGGATATTATGAAAATATTTCTTCACCGAAAGGGTTGTTAAGCACTGAAACCGGCTGCCCAGGGAAGTACTGGAGTCACCATCCCTGGAGGGATTTAGAAGTGATGACTAGGGACATAGTTTAGTGGTGACCTGACAGTGCTGGGTTAATGGTTAGACTTGATGATCTTAAAGGTGTCTTCCAAGCAAAAAGATTCTCTTGTATGGTTCTATGATTCTAACTTCCAGCAGGATCTTACTGCTGCAATTTGGTATCTCTTTGGTGGATCTCCTAGCAAACTTAGCTGTTATCTCAGTGTAGTGAACCTCTATCTGCACCGTTCATTGCCATTAATTATAGGACTGTCCATAAAGTAAAGTGGATTTAAATGACTGCCTCATTTATGATTCATACTTTTAGTTACTTTTATACCAGCTGAAGAATAAGGAAATATTCCAAATTGTTCACTTTGACCTATCTCTTAAATTACTTTTCATTTTGGCTACTGTACTACATAGGCAATCCCTCATTGATAAGGTTTGGGACTGGATGAGATAGGGAATTTAACTGTGCTTTTTGCAAACATGAGTTCTCATTCTTGCCTGAGGGAAGGAAAAAATCTTTCTGCTGTACTGGAGTAATTATGAAAATAAGTGGAGGGTTTTCATCTTTGGACTGTCAAGTCAGTCTGACTTGAAATCGTATGCTACAACATACTGTGTTTTAGGAAAGGATGTAAATGTGTCACAGGAAAGAAAGATCTTATGCACCCTTCTAAGGCTTCCTATGTTTATATGTCATACATGTGAAAAGGTACACGTGCATACAAAAGCAAAGAAGTTGTTTCAGTTAATGATTTAGGGGCCAAATCCAAACTAGATGGATATTTTTGTTTGCAAATAGTTTCTATATTCCTTTAAAAAACATCATAAAAATGCTTCACAAAACACTGTAGCAGGAGGATGAAAGACAAAAATCAAGTAATCTAATAGCTGTCTTGCAGTTTCTATTCAGTTGTAAATATTTTTATCTGTTGTTTTTTCTCAGATGTATGTATCATTTAATGTTATAACCTTTCTGAGAATTAGAATTCACAGTTTGAAAAAGAGCTATTTCAAAATAATAAAATAAACAACTAACAGAGCCGATACTCGGGCAGTCCAAGATTATATTCTGGGCACATTTTGTTTTATAATTATTCTTATTTAATGGTTATTTTCATTTGTTTAAAACTGTAACCTTTGACCAATCTCAAATATTTTAGAGGAGAAAGCAAGCTAGCAAACCAAAATGATTCCCCAAATCAGTTTATAATGGGCATTACCAAATTGAGAGGAAAAATTCTTCATGATGGTTGCAAGAACTCTGATGCTCTGAAGCCTGAGCTTTAACTTGCCAGTATTGCTTAAAAGCAGAGAAGGAAGTGATGTAAAAATGTCCAGAACAATGCAGAGATCTGTGTTTCTCAGAGGAAGACCATGAGAAACCTGAAAACATATATATGTATCTTTATTAGCACATTGTTTAGGCTCAAGGTGGAGTCTCAGGCACAAGCATATCAATGTATTATATCAATAATTATTATAAATCTCTGATACATAGCTTTGGCTAAGTAGGAGCCTGCCAAACAGCAGTATGGGGTCTGCACATGACAGGGACCATTTCTGCTGTGCAGTCTCAATGCAGCTACCTTGTTTTGGAAGGGAAAAATCAGCTTCATGGACACAAGTGAGTTGCAATCAAAGCCACAGAACCCTGACCCTTTTTATTTACTGCTGTAACAGAGCCATACAGTGTAAGGACTGAAGTGAAAATCATGTCTTCCTTGCAGGTCTCCTCTGTATGTATACTGCAGACTTTCTTCTAGGAGCTAGGTTCAACTATATCTATCAAACCTCATCAAAATGTATCAAGTGAAAGAATCTATCTACCAAGGCTTTTTGACTGCGTTACTACCCGGCTAGCTAGGATCACAAATTCTTAACTCTAGGGCTGTTTCTCTAGCTTCAGTTTCCAGCTATTGATCATATTATGCCTCTATCAGCAAAGCTGAAAATCTCCATGGTATCAGTATTTTTTGTACACAAATATTAAAGTGGACCCCAGAACTTCTCTTTGTAACATTTCTCATTTGAACACCTAAACCACTGTTAAAGCTGTGTTCACAATCAGTTTTTAATGGGGTGAATTTGGTTTTTCTCGTATATCATTATTGTATATGTACAAAATACTGCATTTATCAGCTGGGAAATCTTGAGTTTAGAAATTGTGTACCGTATTTGCCAGATTAAGCCTATTAACCCTGAAAGGATTAATTCTGAGCTAGTTCTGAGTCAAAATTATGTTTTAAAAATTATTTACAGAGACAATTGCAATTTCTTCTATAAAAGATAAGAAACTTTAAGAAAAAGATGAACAAATACTTTGAGTCTTATCTCTTATCTCAGTCTTATCTCTTAACAGTTATTCTCTAAGTAGCATGTCAGAATAGGTTACTTTCCTTCCAAATCCTTGCCTAAACCTTCCTGCAAATTAGATCATTGGCTCCAATTTCTTCTCTTAATATTATATTTTGTTTAATAAATGTTCCCTGTTCTAAAAAATGTGCCTAATTTTCTTTGTGCAGGCAGTTTCTATAGCTTATGTTTGTTGCTCTCTTTTTCTAAGATGGACTTAAATGACCGTCTTAAATTTCTGGTTTTGAACTCCATTAACAATTTCACATTTTTAGTATATACTCTCTTAATTGTGTTTTGTTTTTTTAAAGAAAACTGGTCTTGCTCCTTAAATCATTTGGAAAAAAAATATAAAATTCTTCATTCTTTTTCTCCTGTTTAATGTTGAGCTGTTTTGGTTTTCTTTTTGACTCCATCCTTTATCCCCTGTCATTCTACAAGGAGAGAAAAAGTTGTCAAAACTTTGATTAAAAGAAACTAATGGAATTTCCCTGTTCCCTAGACCTTTTCTGTGTTATTTATGATAGGGAAAAGTGATCCAGTCCTTTCACCAGCTGCCTTTGTTGGGTGTGGAGAAGGGAAGGTCACATCTGGAGAAGCACAGTAATTTTAAATCCGTAGAGCTCAAACACCATGGAAAGATTTTCACTCTATGAGGTTAAACACGCTTGAACAGCAAAACTCTTCACTGCTGGCAAAAATCCCTGCTCTGCAGAGATGCGTAGTGAAACAACTAACTTTATTATCTGCTTCCTATGCATCTCACCATTTGCCTTTTCCACATGTGGTTAATCAATGCATCATCAGTCTTACCATGTGTTTCTTGAGTGATAGGTCAAGAAAGGCTGAGCAGGTTCCGCTTTTTTACTTTTGGACTATTCCAGTAGCCTTCATTTTCCAGTTCGTTTTTAAAAACTAATATACAAGTAGCTTTACAAAGAAGATATATCACAGACATTTTTCCTGGCTGTACTGAGATGGTATCAGGATGCAAAACAATAAGCCTGGGTTTTATGCTGGCTAGATACATTATGTTTGTAATTATTATTACTTAGTCACAGTTAATTAGGGTTTTAATGTGAACACATAACATCTCCCCTGCTTGGATTTGGAATCGAATGCTAAGTACTGGTCTAGACTTAAAAGATTTACTGGCTCACATCAGTCTGTTAGTCAAGTGATATATTTTGCTGATGGAGCTATACTGGAAGGAGGCCTAGGAATTATACCAGTAAAATATCCTTTTGCCAGTATAGTTTCACTCTCTCTTTAAGCAAAACCTATAGCAGAAAAGAAAATCCTTTTCTTTATTTTTTTATGTTTTGGCTGCTGTGTCTACACTAGTAGGGTTTGTTTGCACTCCCTGGGGTATCACAAGCCTATGTGCTGGTGGAGGCAGACAGTAGACTTGTCTGTAATCATGTCTGACCTTATTCCCACAAATTACAGCACACATTGTCACACCTGCTTTAAAAGCCATCTGGGCATGATGACTCCTCAATAACTTGGGAATCATGTATGGAATGGTTTTACTACAAGAGAAAAGAAGTTAACGATTTTCATCTGAGCACAAAATAAGTGTCTTTTTTAGTAACAGCTGAATAGACTGACTCTTGGCTTTTTGCTGAGACATTACACAGGAGTGCCCCAGCAACTCAGTCTTGCTAAACCTAACCTCTGTTTCTCCACAAAGCTCTGCCACCCCCTCCCACCCACCTCCTTCAGTTTTGCTTTGATGTAATTAGAGCTGATTTTACCATTACTTTAAAGTGTCTAGACAATCCCATGGTCATATAAACACTTCACACCACTGCTTGTATTGTCTTACCTTTGTTCAAATATTGGCAAATAAATACTAACCCAGAGCATTTGCTGGATCAGATTTCATCATTATGTCAGGTTAGGGTCTAAGCCAAGCAACTTTTACCCATGATAGCAGCTGTTATCCTGCTTGGGTCAAGTAAGCTATGATTTCCTATCTTCCTTAAGCTAAAAATGTGTGTTGAATCAAGACTGTAAGAAAGGTGAGCACAGGGTCTGCATAAGGATCTGGAAGACACTTAGAGCTGTAATCTCGGATCAGTATCTAATAGTGAGACTAAAGACCAGCCATTTTATTACTTTTTGCAGGCACCTAACTAACATTTTATGCATAAAGTAGCTAATAAAGAACTGCTTCTTTAGAATAAATATATTAATATGTCCTACTTGAATTCAATTTTAATTTTGAATGGAATTCATGTCTTATTTCTTATTCTTGTCAATGTTTATTTTCTTTGGGGGGAGGGAAGGGGAGATTTAGGTAGCTGAATGCAGCGATGCCATTTTTGAAAATAAGGATAGATGACTTTGCTGTCTGAGATTGCCAACAATAACTAGTTCAGAGACGGTTCACCCTTTTCTTCTTCCAAGTGACTTATGAGACAGAAAACAGTATTTAATGAGGTCAGATGGCCCTGAAGAAGAGCAACAACATAGCTAAGCAAAATAAGCAGAAACAATAGGGAAATCTCAGGGTATCTGACATACATACATATTAAAAAGAGAAACTAAAAGTCTCAGCAGAAGAAATGAGCCTCCAGAATGATATTATTGACTAATTCAGCTCTATTCTTTCTCAGACACAACTTTGTAATTTCAGTTTCATTTGCCTAGTGTTCCATACCAAAAACTGTACAAGATTGTTCTAGCACAGTGATTGTTTCCTGTATTTTTGAACCCCGAACTGTACACAAATTTGTTGCACTATTTAAGATTGTAGTAAAAAATAAATTGTACTATGTTTATGTTATAAAAATAGAAGTCTTCTTTCTGTTTTGATTTCACATATGCAGTTTCCAAAGCTTGTACTTTTTTTAGTCTTTCCAGTTTGCATTTGCCATTTTCATGACAAAATAATAATTTTCGTTCTCCTTTAAATATTTGCTGCTTCTAACATTAGAAAAAATGTAAAATCATACAAGTCAAAGGCCAACATTACATCCTTTGAATATTTCTAAACCAGAAAGCTAACTTTGCTCTCCACTTCCGAACTTTTACATCTCTTTGGAGAGTCTCTCTCAAGCAGCTACTGAAATAAAAAAGAAATACCCTCCACAAATACATCAATAATGCAACCAAAATTGCTCAGTAGTATATCCACCTCTAAATTTTGAGCCACCACAAATTACATTTTACCAGTTTGTAAAAGCAGACAATGTGTAGACCCTTCTTTTCCAGTTGCCACCAACTCAGCTGCTAGACTTCAGAAGCACAAAGCTCACTTGATGTAAGATATAGGCAGGAAAGAGCTTTCTAAAGCTGATGTCAAAGAAAGAGAAAAAAAGCAAAGTCTTCACTTTTTTTGTCTTAGATTAAGTATTTTCCTTTCTTCAATGATTTTCTTCAGTGGATCTAATAGTTTATGTTTTCACAGTAGTAATGTGGACTAATCAAAAAACCAACCAATATTCCCCAAGAAACCTTCTAATTATTTCGTATTTTTCCATTCTTATGAAAGTTTTCCAGCTCTATAACTATCTTTCCTTTCATTACCAGTTTCCAAGACACTGAAGAGTTTAAAAGTTTCCATCCTAACAGTATTTACAAACTGTCTCATGTTCTACTATCTTGTTTCCTCTTTGCCTGACTACCTCTTGGAACCTTTTTTGCTCTCCTATTGATCAGAGGATTTAATTTTCACAACTTAAAGTTCAGCGCTAATTTACACAGATGCCTGTTTTCCAGGGAGAAGTTCTTTGAAACCCCTATGTATATATTATTTTTCTAAAAATTTGGATTAGTAAATCAAAGTAAAGGAGGATTCTGACATAAATTGTCTGGGACCTCTTAGAAAAAGTTTTTTGATCAGTTGTTTTCTATTTATACTACGGATGCTTGAGTGTCAATTTTAGCCACACTGATGTCCTACAGATCAGCATACTGGGAAAATCATCGCAGTTTGTTCCCAACATCTGGCTAGCAGCAGAGGCAGATAGATAGCATACTGAAGGGATGTCTGTGCTGCTCAGCAAAAATAGTGTATAACTGTAATGGAACTTACTCCTTGATCAGAGGCCATGTGGTCATGTCATCCTGGTACCTTGCCTGACTTACCAAGTCATGTTGAGAGACAAAGACCACAGCTGACACAGGCAGTACTTGGTACAGTCCTAGTCTCTAAACTGTGAAGGGGGTGAGGCTGCACTGCCTCATGACAACACTGTCTGACACAAAAGCATGCAGCTGGTGATCCTCTGTTTCTGTCTGTAGACCAGAAAAATGGGCACATATCTGATCTAAGGTGACATGAATGCAGTGAACCACTGTCAAGGGTTAGGGCTGCGCTGGCCACTGGGCAAATGACAGACACTGTCTATTAACCCCTTTCCCAAAGAGGGAGAGAAAGGGAATAAGGGAGACAGACTAATGGACTGGAAGAGAAAACTAAACCAGCTTTAATTAAAGTCATAACAATAAAATGGAATATATACAAATAAGTACAAAGCCAGTACTGAACACAACCCCCCTTCAATGGCAATTATGTCACCATCACCACTGATGCTCTGAAGCAGGCACTAAGAAAGTCCAAGACTGGACTCAGTGGCAGATGAGAAATGGATTCAGGAACTGGATTCAGTAATGCATGGATGAGGATTGAAGGCAGAATCGACAGAGTCCTCCTTGAACACCAGCCATTGATTAATATCTTCATTAATTATATTGACAGTGGCATTGAGTGCACCCTCAGTAAGTTTGCTGATAACACCAAGCTGAGCGGTGTAGTGGATATGCCAGAGGGGCGGGATGCTATCCAGAGGGACCTGGACAAGCTGGAGAGGTGGACCCAGGTGAACCTCATGAAGTTCAACAAGGCCAAGTGCAGGGTCCTGCACCTGGACCACAGCAACCAGCAGTATCAATATAGGCTGGGAGAAGACACACTAGAGAGTGGCCCTGTGGGNTGGCCCTGTGGGAGAAGACTTGGGGGTACTGGTGGATGGAGTACTGGACATGAGCCAGTGATTAGAGGGCTGTAACACCTNATACTTGGAAGAGACTTCTGAAAAGTAAAATAACTCAACAGAATTAATCATAGAATGGCTTAGGTTGGAAGGGACCCTAGAGATCATCTAGTCCAACTTCCCTGCCATGGGCAGGGATGCCTCTCAACTAGACCAGGTTGCTCAAGGCTTCATCCAACCTGGCCTTGAACACCTCCAAGAGAGGGCATCCACAACCTCTCTGGGCAATCTATTCCAAAGTCTCGCCACCCTCGTACTGAAGTACTTCTTCCTAAGATCTAGCCTAAGCTTACTCTTCTTCAGTTTAAAACCGTTTCCCCTTGTCCTGTTGTTGGACACTCTCGTGAAGTGTCACTCACCAGCCTTCCTGTAGGTTCCCTTCAGGTACTAGAAGGCAGCTATAAGGTTCCCCTGGAGCCTTCTCTTCTCCAGGCTGAACAATCCCAGTGCCCTCAACCTATCCTCATAGCAGGTCTGTTCTAGCTCAAATCAGGGCAATCTCCTGTGATAGGATTGAGCCATTTTACTCTTCATAGGGAACACAAAGTGGAAGATGCATGGACAGACTCTGTAGCACATGTATAGCAAGGTCAGTGGTGAGTGCACTAGACTCTGATACATGATCAGGACTTTGGGCTACTACTGTGGCTAGGCTAGTAGATATTCATCTATCCTAGACCAGTATGTGGTGCACAAACCTCTGCTGATTGGAGGGCTGAATGGTTTTTAGTGTCCTCAGTCTGCATTATTATTGGGCTACCTCATTATTGGGCTGTGTAGATGTGCCATTGGAATCACAGAAT
Organism: Brachypteracias leptosomus; assembly: GCA_013401335.1. Classification (NCBI taxonomy): domain Eukaryota; kingdom Metazoa; phylum Chordata; class Aves; order Coraciiformes; family Brachypteraciidae; genus Brachypteracias; species Brachypteracias leptosomus. The sequence continues at coordinate 9,612 of VYZX01033505.1, forward strand.
CACAGAACGTTAGGGATTGGAAAGGACCTCAAAAGATCATCTAGTCCAACCCTCCAGAGCAGGATCACCTAGATCAGGTCACACAGGAACACATCCAGGCAGGTTTTGAATGTCTCCAGAGAAGGAGACTCCACAACCTCTCTGGGCAGCCTGTTCCAGTGCTCTGTTGCCCTCCCTGTGAAAAAGTTCTTCCTTATGTTTACCCGAAACCTCATATGTTCGAGCTTGCACCCGTTAGCCCTTGTCCTATCATTGGATGTCACTGAGAAGAGCCTGGCTCTGTCCTCCCGACACTTGCCCTTTACGTATTTATAGACATTAATGAGGTCACCCCTCAGTCTCCTTTTCTCCATGCTCAGCCTTTTTGCTAACCTCCATCCTTTTTCTTGAAGAAGAGATTATTTCTTCCCACCCTGTCAAAGCTCTATAAACAGTGAATGAACGCCAACATAGATCAGAGGAGAAACTATAGAGTCTATTAAGAGAACTGGGAAATACATCACTGAGGATTCTAACCCTGAGCACAGTTACCCTCTTCTCTAACGCGGACTTCAGCAACACAAGGCTCAAAATGTTCTTGATAAGAAATACATTGTATATCTTGTTTACACACACCAGTTGTCCTATAATGAGGTCATTCTTTGACCACGGTGGCATTGTGGTGTCCCACAACAATACTGTGGTTGTCAGATGAGCATTGTCATCTTAGTGAGGTCCTGCAGATCAGCCCGTGAAAATAATTGCCCAGATTTACTCACTACAGCTGGCTAACAGGTGCATATGTAATTATGCAGCATTTGTTTCTTTTTGCATCCAGTTAATATACTTCATGTGTGCTGAACTTCTTCATTGGCCAATGTTTTTCTCATGCTGTTGATACTACTCTGCTCAGAGTTATTACTATTGTCTTGGCAATGACAAATTACGTTGATCCTTATGTTATATACCAGTTTCCTAGGACTTGTTTCTTCTCTTTTAGATAAAACTTGGTAAAGTCCGTCTGAAACAAATCAATTTTTTTTAAGGCTGACCTACTGAAACAACTGCTACTGATGTAATTTTTCTTGATATTTATACATAAATCCCTTCTAAGTATTTCATATGTTTAGGGACATGACATATTGAGCTAATTTTAACTCTTGTAGATTACCCTATCCCTCTATTTGTCAGTGAGTGAATGAAACTTAATTTTAGATATAAATTAATTTTAACTGTAGTGATTTACAGATTTACATCTGCCTCATTATCTGGTAAAATGCATCTAAAAGCCAGAAGTTTTCTCATGAAAAAATGAAATTTCTTTCAGAATCTGCTTCTTAGTACTCCTCTTCTGAGTAGATAGACTGGCAACTGGCAGGTTAATAGAGCTCTATAGCAGAAATCCAGCCGAGATAGTAAAAAGAAGTGTTAATGGCCCAAACTTTCCCTGAAATCTAGAGATTAGACGTCTCCTTGTTTAAAGCTGACATGATACCCAACAGAACACTAGGGCTGTTTAGAAAAGCTTGCTTCAATTTTACTGTGCTCACCTCCATGTTGCATTACAGATGAAGCAATTGTGAATGTTGTCTGTAGCATTTAAAAAGATTCAAGAGAGAGTAACAATGCCAGTAACATGTAACCATAAATGATGACAAAACAGATGGAGATGATATTACGGTCAAGAAATGTGAAGATTACACTGTTACTCTCTTCTTCTTTTGCTCAAAATTAGAGATTTTTCTGGGCATTTCAGTCAGGAAGAAAAATGGGTTGGAGAAACAGTTGCTATTCTTTGGCTGCAGCTCTGTTAATTTACAAGTAACAGCAACACCTTTAAAAGGTAGAGATCATTGCAACCATCATTTCAGTCAACTCTACACCCACAAAGACCTGCATCCTTTTCCTTAGGATGAAGACCTTTATATTCTTTTCCCTCTCTCTTCCTTTCATGACTTTCTGATTTTTCTTTTTTCCTTATTGATGTGTGATTCTCTTACAGTTTCTTACATGAAAAGGACATTTTACTCTACCTGTCAGAGCAATGATCCTCCAAATGCTGTATGAGATCCCAGAAACTTTCTTGGGACAGCATGATTCAGGCTTCACACAGGGCTTGCTATGAGCACCATGGGACTTCCCGAGTTTTGCCCAGCCTGATTCATTATTTAGGTAGGTTGTGGCCTGTTCAAGCACCAAGAAGGTTCTTGGGTGTTAGGGTTAGGTGTTAGGTGTTTCTGGGCATAAACATTGCTGTTTTGTTGATGTTCTTGGCTGCTTTATGTATAAACAGTTTCATATTTTAAAGCTTAAAAAGTAATTTTCATAGCTATAATAAATTTAGCCTTTTTTCCCCTAAGAAAGCTGAGCTTTTATGCTTAAGTTTTGTGTGACTAGACAGGCATGTATATGTCCATGCAGTTCTGTCTGTCTGTTCTGCCCTGTGCAGTAGTTTCTAAACCTGATGGGCAAACATGAACAAAATTTGACACAGGAAAAGGTCTCAATATACTAGTGATATACAATGTCTTAAGGGATGATGCTTTCCCCCCTAACTTTAGGCACAAGGCTGCATTTTTCAGTTGGTCAGTGAAGAGAGATTATTGCCTTTTAAAGGCTTCTGGAGGGAAACTGTGACTAGAAAGGATAAACATCTGGGCTTCAAGAATTCCAGCCTACTTCCTCTGGCCTTAGAAAGCACCTGGACATTCACTTTAGGAAGTTTGTTTCCCTAAGAGGAAGATTCAGCTGCTTATCTGAGGCATCTAGTGTCATCTTTCTGCAGGGTATCTGAAAGTTCATACAAAGCTGGCAGATATAACGCAGGACCTACAAGGGACTTATGTCCTTATGGAGCAGCATTTGAGATGAGCATCTCAGTGTGTCTAAAGTGTCACTTAGAGCCTCAATGTTAGGAACATTAATTTCTCCTCCAGTAACTAAAGCTTAGAAGTAAAAAATATAAATTTGGCAGGCTACATCTTACCTCAATTTGTTCAATGCAAACAGGCATTCAGACTAAGCAGAAGACTGCGTGAACGAATGTTTCTACTGATTGAAAGGCTGACCAAGCTTTTTCTTTCATGACCAAACTCTAGAGAATACACAAAAGAAAGAGTGACATGAATGCCACACATATGGAAAATATTTCAGCTGGAGCTTGTGCCTAATTAGATACCAGACAATTTCTTCCCTGATGTGGAGTTGTTTTGGGTTTGGTTTGTTTGTTGGGTTTTTTTCCCTTTGCTTTCAGAGAGGAAAATAAAATAAGCGGAGACAGGACTGGCTTTTCAATCCATATTTCTTTTAGGCAAATCCAAAGAGACAAACAGAGAAATCAACAGGAAATCAGGCCTCATTAATTCATCTCTTTGTGGAATTGCCTGGTTTTTAATCCCATTTGTTCGGGGAGAAGAAATGCAAGTAATATGATGAGATCCTTAACCTTCATGTATTTCCAAGAAAATCACATTAGGACAGAAACTTAGTATCGAAGCTTGAGGTTGCATTGTACATATTTCAGGGAGTCCTGAGTATGTGAAAACTAGATGTTGTGAACACTCCTGCTTTGCATGCTCCATTGGAACAGCTATAATAGAAATATAAATAATAATTCTAGCTTTGAAGGTGAGTAAAATACTTAATATTCATTGTGAAATGCACAGCTGATTGTATTTGCATAATATTTTTACATTATCAGTATGAATTATATATAATAGGACTGAAATTCTGAAACTCCATTTCAAGTATTTATCAAGTTGTTTGACTATAACTAAGTAGTATTAATATTGAATAGCATTTTACTACCTAGAAAGTTCTTCTAGAGCTGGTCTGGAGAGAATAATCATGTCAGGATGTAAATTGTGTTCAAGAAGAAAAACACATGCATATGTGTGTCTTTGTAGGTGTGTGTGAGGGGCATAAGACTAAAAACAAAAGTTAGAGTCCTGAGATCTTCTTCCCACTATCTTGCGTCAATGTTACAGACACTTTGCTTGCCTGTAATGCTTTGCTTGATTCATATGAAAGACCTTAATTTCTCAGGACTACTCATGCATTTCCAAAGAGAAATGCAAGTTTGGGGTTATTTTTTAACAACAACAACAAAAGAATAATGGATTGAAACTGAAACTTAAATTTATAAAACTCCCAATAAAAAATTGAAATTTGTGACTAGAGAGGAGCTGAAAAATGAAAACATAAACTACTCTGAACCAACTGAGATGAAACTGAGAAAATTCTCAGCCATTATCCTTTGAAGTAACCTTTGTAGGGTTTGATAATCCATGCATGAATCTAGTGTTTCTGAAAGTACAGACAGTTATTAGTACTGGTTCAAATCCAGAAAAATGCAACTGAACACTGTGTGAAACCTTCACACAGGTCTGCCCATGCTTTGGCTCATACCACCTTGGCAGCCTCAGCTTTCTCCTAACTTCAAACTACCAATCAAGTCTGGGTGGATGTTCACTGAGATGTGAATACTTCAGGACAAAATGATTATATTCATTTTCAGTTGTGACACAAGCAAAGATCTGCTGAATAGAAAATTTTCAGTGTTGCTTTAATTTGCAATAGATCACAAACAAGATATGATTAAACTTCAAGATTATATGAGAGGAGCTATCCAACATTATTTCTCTATAACTATGACAACAACAACAAGAAGATATATGTGATGTAGCTCTCAAGCCTTTAAACATTAAAACTAACCAGTATATTTGGTCAATACTTATTTGCTCTTGCTGGAGATACTCACAGTCTTTGAAAAGACTAAGCAGTGTGCTGAATTTTGGGATTTCATGGACAAAAAGAACGTTGTGTGATATTTCAGAAGAGGATATTAAGGCTGCACATAGTTCAACATATCTTCAAAGAAATCCATATTACTGCAGTTGCATAACTTCCTCTGTGTAATTACATCTCGAATCACAAATGAATTGCTGTATATGCTATGTTCAGAACACTGTGGTCATATCCTGGACTCTACATGTCTATTCCTTGCTATCAGTTGTAATTTGATTTTAAAGAACAAAGTCAGACAAATATTTCCACACTTTTTGCCTATTGTTCATTATATTTCACTGGAACAATAGATTTTCTATTTGGCTAACTTTAAAAAAAAAATCATTAACATTCTTGATTTTGGTCAGGGTCCAGGGGTTGGAAAAGGGACCCTCAAGTTGAGTTTCATCATATCTAATTCTCATTGTTGTCCTGGTTCGGCTAGGATAGGGTTAATTTTCACCAGGAGTTGCTATTCAATACCTTGTTGACATCATGTCTGGCACAGGAGGTGAGGTGTGGGCAGGGCAGTCCCAGCTTTGTCTTACCCAGGTGTAGCTGTATCCCTTCAGTCTGTACCTTTATACCTCTTGTTTTGTACATTGTTACCCCTGCTGCTGTTACTGTTGTTGTGATTGTTGCTTTTTCATCCCTGTATTAAATTCTCCTTATCTCAGCCCGCAGCGTTTGTATTTTGCTACCTCTCCTGTTCCGTCCGGGGGGGTGGGGGGTAGCAGCCACGTGGTGCCCGGTCCCTGCGCTGGTTTAAACCACCACAATTGTTTACATTTATATTGAAGAAGGCTACATCTAAGACAGTTAACCTAGAACTGAACATTCGTAGAGTGATTAATCTGCCATATTTTTGCCATCTTCTTTAAGATGATATAAATTAAGCTCTTAGCCTTCAATTAGATGAATTCTGATTTCCAAGCCTGGACACTGGCTGCCTACATACAGAGTTTGCATCATCTGGCATCTAGAAATATGACTTCAACCACAAGAATGAATAGGGAAGGAACTAGTTGATCCTGAAGATGTGCTGGAGAAGATGTGTTTGAATTTCCAGAGCCCTTCTGGGCTTATGAAGTGGTGTGCCTATGTAACTGTAAGCTTCAGTGCCTAATCTCCTCCTCCCCATCCCTCCTCAACAAAATTTAAACACTGCCATTCTTTGGGCTCTCTCCTATTTGCTGAAAACATGGCTGGTGTGCAAGACCAGTCAACAGTGCTTGCCAAGGGAGATAGAGACCCAAGCAAAATTTTGTCCTAAGGCAAATTTCAGCCCAAGCTCACATCTTGCATGAGACTGAAGATTATATTAGGACCTCCTTGGCAAAGTTGAGCTACTGGTTCAGACAAAAATGTAAGATTAATAAATTCAGAGTGACTCCATAAATGAGAGTTGTCAGAGCCACAGAAGAGGGCTTTACGTCTGCGGTTGCAGTCTTGTAGGCTGAACAGCAGCTGTGAGGTCAACATTGGGCAGGGCCCCCACTTCACATTATTTCTGCATAACATCTGTGTGGTAATTCATCTTTATTTTGCTGTGTTTACATTTCCTTTTTCTCTGCTAGAATTACTGGTAACAGGTAAAAACAACTTTTTTTTTCAACGTGGGAAGCACAATCAGTACTGCTGGGGCTTGAAAAGTGTCAAACCCTAAATATGTAGCGAGCTAGAATACTGGCTTCTCTTGTACCGATTACTTTTCATGTAAAGATATGGAAACCAGTTGGTTGGACAAACCAACATTTCACAAAAACTCGTAACAGTCTGTTTCATACTTAACAAAAAGTTACACTCAGGTACTGAAATGAAAATGAATACTGAAAGCTTTCCAGTGAACATACAATGAAACAGCAGGTAGCAGAGAACAAGAAGTACTATCCTTGTAAAGTAAATTCAATTCAAATTAAATTAACGTTTCCTCTGGAATTCAAAATATTAAAAGGTGTAAAATTCTCATTGCGGACTTGAAAACTGGTACTTGCCATTTACAGCATTGCATTAAAATTACAGGTTTTTTTTTTTTTCAGGCATGCTAGTTAACATTTTATCTAAAAGAATATATATATTCTTCTGAGTTGTGGTCCAGGGGAACTTATGTTTCAAACAAGGGATCTCTGGAACTGGAAATCCCACTCTATTATCTTCAGGCTCCTATAGATTTTTGAAATCTTAGAAACCTGACCCCAACATGGGACAGACTTTCCTAGGCTCTGCATGGGGAACAGATAAGTTCCCAGAGGAGTGTTAAACTTCCTTCTGTGGCCAGCTGAACAAAGAACAGAAGAGACTAACATACAAATATTTCCTAACTGATGTTGATGTTGTTAGCTGTGCACATAATGACAGAATAGGAGGCACAATACCTATATTACAACACATAAGCTTTGCTTTAAATTATAATGACAGTACATTGGAGAAAGTGCTAATGCCTTTTAAATCTCAACATAGACTATGCACATGTTCAATAACGTATATTCAGCTAGTCAGGTTGAAGCCTAAAAGGAGGCTTTACAATTAATTTGAATGTAACAAGGTGCTATAAAATATAAATTTAGGTGTGCAACAACACTATGCTTCCCACATCACACTCTGAAATGAAACTTGGATATTGCTTACAAGACGTATCTGTCAAGTAAAGAAGCTCCAACAGGATGAGCTTTGCTTCTCCTTCCCACTCTGAATGAGGTGGTGATGTGAGCAGCCAGAAAAGCAAGCTGGTCAGAAGGGGAAAATTACTAAGCAGAAGATGTCTATTGAAGTAGTGACAGAGAAGATGCCTGCCAGACTGGGAGCTATAAGCCTGGGAAATAGACCCATGAACCAGAAGCATCCTTGAGAAGCACAGCTGGCATCTTTGAAGTGCAGTTGGGTACCTGGAAACTGAAGACATCCTGAGATACCAATGATAAGTGAGAAAACAATGAATTGCAACTTACAGTCCAAAAAGGTGAAAAATCATCGGGGAAAAGGGGAAAACAACTTGAGAAAGTAAGAATACATAACTGTCATGGCCTGTTCTAGCTGCAAGAACAAGAAAACAGTCTGGAAATTATGAGTTGTTCTCGAAGAACAGAAAGGATCATCATCTATTGTCTGATCCAAGTAAAAAGTAGAAATTAACAGCACCTATTAGTGGCTCAAAGTGTTGGTGCCCTACACCCACTTAAGTCTCTATGATAAAAAAATAACTTCATTTTTATCCAAAATGGAGCCTCTCTCTCTGAGAACTTCCTGTGATGTACATACTTCCTCATCTCTCCACACAAACTTTCTGTGAGATCTTGGACCCTTGCCAGGGACACCTAGCTTACTCCAGACTCTGTGATGCAGATCATCTTTAAGTGAGACTTCCTGTTACTCTGTTGGATCCCTTTGGGCCCACTTCTAGGATCATCTTGGTCTGTCATCCCATTTCCAGGATGGTTAGGCACTCCCCTCTGGGGTTAGTGTGACCTCCCCATTGGGATTGGCTTCCCTCTTCTGAGATCTGTCTAATGCAAAATACCCGGCTTTAAACTGTAATCAATATCTTTAATACAAGTTTAATAGGAGAACTAAAGACAAAATGGGGGGATTTTTCTACTACTTACTGAAGTCCCTTCTCTAATATATTATAAAGACTAGTGACTAAGTCAATTCAATGCATCTTAAAGCCAGAAGGGAGACTATGACCTGCATCATGTAAGTATCAGCTAACCCCTCTGACAAAAGACCATCATGTACTGCACACTGTTCCGTTGCTTGCACCTGTGAGGCTAAATACTCTAATTTCTTACTAATCACTAGCAGACCAGATGCAGAGAAGCATGAGATCAGTAGAGATTTCCAGTAGGGAATGTTTTATTTAATTCAGAATATTGGCACCATTTCTTTCCTGAAAGGTGAGAATTTAAAGGTTATTTACATATCTAAACTACCAAATTAAACAGGGTCTAGACAGCTAAGTATTTTCTGAAATCTGAGAATTCTCTTTAATTCTAATGTTGATTTTTTTCCCCTCTTTCTCTTTCACACAAACACTAGTTAATTACTGCTTTGGAGAGAGAGGAAGTAAAGATCAAGCAAATTATGGATAAACATGAAGTAAGTTGTTCTGGTCATTTAATAGCATTTCTAATTTAATGGAATGTTTTCTCTCTCATTCAGTGCAGATTACACAATATTATGTGTAATGAATAGCTATAAATTCCCTTTGAATCTAAGATACATTGGAGAGTCTCACCACCTTCCAGTTTGTAATAAAATGTTACTTTTGATTCATTTACAGATGTTTTGGAGAAGACAAATTACTATAGTCTAAAGGCCACATTCCTCACTTCCCCCACACTTGGCACAAATGTTGCTGACATTTTAGCTATAATGAGTGTTTGGCAACATATCTTTAGAAGGATCAAACAATAATTTATATGCAGAGAAGTTCTCATGACAGATGTCTAACTGAAAGCTTTGCCCTGGATGGCTACATACACATTTATTCTCTGGTTAAATCTAGGCTAATCTAGTTAAAACTAATTTATTTAAAATGAGTATTTTTGGAGGTTGGGTCAGGGTTTTTAATAATGAGTGCTCCTCTGTAATGCTAAGTTTCACAAGAAGTCTCTCCCCAGGTCTTCATATTGTTTCTACTGCTAGAAGAAAATGTTTCTTTCAAAAACAGAGGAGAATTTTCTAAGTTTGCATGTCATGTTTGGCTCCCCAGCATGAATGAACAAATAGACATTGCTGTGCAATTTACTATGTCATCAATATTCCAAATCCCACTATTGTAAATATTTGCAGAATATCTACTGTATATAACTCTTCCTCAGATAGTGTCCTAGTAGCATTTATAATGGAAAAAGTTATGAAAATGAGGGGTTTCCTGTAGTTCTGACTTATAAAAATAATTTTAAAAACCAGCCCTCTACTTCCTGAATTGAAATGGATGTTGTTAATTTTAAAATTTCTGAAGAAAGGAATATAGGAAAACCTCATAGGAATCATAGGAATCTGTCTGAGGCCATCTGGTGTCCCAGGAGCCATGTTTGAGGAACTAAATTCTGTATTAGGGACACTGAAAACCCTCAGATATCCTGTTCTGGCCTTTTAGTACTATCTAGGTGATCTGGGGGCCCCAGCAGGTCCCAGCAGCTAATCAGAGGAGCTGGAAGAAATTCAGGCAGATGCAGATGAGATATTTAGATGTTTACATAGAGACTAATCACCGTGTATCTTCAACTGCATACAATATTCTAGATCAGAGTACTAATAGCCTAATTCTAAATAGCACTTATCAGATTAACCCCTATCAATAAACTTGTGAAGACATGGAAAAGAAAAGGCAGAAGGCTCCATCTCCTTCTCTGTGAGTTTAGACCCTTTTTACCAGGTACTGTTCAGCTGAATGTATTCAGAAAACTTGATTCAAATTTGTGGATATTTTTTTAGATGCCTAAACCCACATTTTTTAAAGAATAAAGTATAAGTTGTAGCTCAGTATTTAGCCTGTCACCACAAACCTCTAACTCTTCAGTATTTCTCTAAATCAGTACAAGTAGTATCCAGCAGGGAGAACAGAAAGAGAGGAATTGGTGGGAAACCGGAAAAGATGATTGCAGCTGGTTTTACATCTTTTTTTTCATACAAAGACTGTCCCATGAAAAGGAAATTTAAACCAAGCAATTCAATAGCTCTCATTTTAAAGCTTATTGTGCTCACTTATCTAAAAGTTTCAGCATTGTGTAGTCATTCCGGGCAACACCACTTCCACTGTTTTCCAGGATTTCTTTATAACTGCAGGCCCTGTATCACATTTGTGTAGTGCATTCAAGGATAATACACTAAGAGATCTAGGAGAGAGATAAAGTTGAAGAAATACACTTTTGAGGCACTTGTAATACACAAAGGGATTAAGTATCTTAGTGAAGGTTAAAGCTTGGATAGCATTTTCTCATAACCTGTTCGAAGCTCTGTTTTGTTGTTTTGCTGGAGTCACAGTACCACATTACTGAGTATTTCTGTTTATATCGAAGAGTCTTTTTTCATCACAAACGCAGACTAGGTGGCACCCAGTGGTTAAAAGGACTAGGAGTACAAATCTTGCATTATAACAAAAAAAATTGATAGAAAACAGGTGCTGGTGTTAAAGTGCATGACGTGGTCTGACTAGAGCTCCTTGTTATGAAGAATGCTATGTTTGAACTAGGGTCTCCATATTTGCTCAATCAAGTTTAATGTCTGGGAAGTATTTATGCAAATCTCAAGTTCAGTTTCTCTTGATCAGGGCTAGCTCTTTAATAAGCAACAGTGAAAACACATTTCAAACATCAAGGAAAAATAGTTTTTGTATCTATACTTCACTCTTGCAGCTCTATACCATTTTCCCATATTCTTCTCTTAAAAAATGAGACAGTAACAACAAAAGAAAGTTACTGAGTGCATAATTTAAACTGGTCAATTTCTGGAAAGAAAGAAAAAATGCAACCCAAGTAGAATATTATTTTTATCAATCAAGAAGCAAAAATGAATAAAAGGCAATGAACATGGAGAATATAATGAGAGTACCAGAAACCACTGCTGTGGTAGCTATTAGAAGGTGGTTGAGCATCGTTTTTTGATGAGTCAGAGTGAAGATGTAAATCAGTTTCAGATGGTAAAACATGCCACAAAGGTTCATTTACCACAGAGACTTTACAAGCACATCTGTGCTACCAGTAAGTCAGGAGCATGGAGAGAATGACAGTGGCAGCCAAAGATGCAGAACAGTTCTCCAGCACACAGAGATGGTGTGGAAAAACTCAGAAAATAAGAGGAAGAGCAACAGGGGGTAGAAATTCTTACCACCTCAACATCTATGGCACCTCTTAACTTGAACTCTCTTATGCAAAGAATGGCATAGTTGCTTGTGTCTTCAAGAAGAACACCCTGTACCATGTCATTTCATTTTCATTCATGACATTTATTCTGTCAGCAGCCATTTTTCTATTTTGAATTATTTCATTCTTTCTGATATAAATATTGCTTATTTGAGAGTTTATTTATTCTACAGCATTAATGTGAAAAAAAGATATATTTTCTTGGGAAAAACTCCTTTTTAAAGGGAAGATTACAGACAATCCCTGGTTGTAATGAAATTCATGCGAGGGCAGAGAGGGGCTGTTTCTAGGAGCATCCAGAATACTTTGTAAATGCTTTGTCCCTCCTGCGTTTCCAAGGGCTGGAAAACACTTTGACATGCTGCTCTACCCAAAATTCAGAATTGTGATATATAGTAGCTTATTCTGGATCAGATTGTCCCTGTTTCTTAGTGAGTAGCAGAGAGCAACATCAGCAGTTAAGGGGCAAGTGGTCATGATAAGAGACAAAGGTAATTTTCCCAGTAGGCAGAACACAGAGAGCAAGTCCTAGAGAGGCAAGACTGGGTTGTCTAGTTATTAGGCTCTGTGTATGATCTAGGTATCTAATCTTTACTATAGTCAATGGAGATCTAGAGATTGGTTCAGTTGCACTTTCACAGGTTTCTAGTGTCATTTGAGATGTCCTTGGATGTCCCACCTGGTCTCAACCTGCTTCTCCAGAAAGGCAGGGATTGCCTGTGGCCAGAACTGCTAGTCCTGAGCAAATATCTAAAGAGATCTGGTGTTTCTGAAAAGGTATCAGGTGCCTGTATTTAGATAACTGAATCCTGCCTTTAATAAACAGACTGTAATAGCAGCTGATCAAACATTTGTTCACGTTCTAACATGTTGAATAGTTCTTGAGACTCTTACCCATTTATGAGGTCACTATTGACTGCAATGGATTAGATATTCAGTTGATGAGTAGATACTCGGTTGCCTGCACCTACGTTGATATTGCAGGTGCTGTAAAGAACATTAAATAGCACTAGATATCTATGTGTACGCAACTGAATAAAGCTCCGAAACATACATTTTCACAGCCTAGAAGATCATGTAAACTGACTGTACAGTTCCAGCTGGCTGATACAGGTAAAGCTCATTTCAGAATTAAAAGATTATATTCTTACAAGTTATGCAGTGAGGGAATTTTGTATATTACACGCTGTTCTCAGAGAGTGACTTCTGTGAAAGAAAGCACAAGTAAAAGGAGTGGAAATATAACTGCTCTATTCGGAAAAGATTATTTTCTAAGTAATAAATCATGTATTTGGCTACCATACACAACCAAAAGGCACAATAAGGCATAGCAGGGTAGTGAAGAGAAGTGTCAACCTCGGAGACAGAATTCTTGGTTCACCTGCTCCATCATTGACTTAACCCTGGGAAAACCACTTAACTGGGTTAAATTCTGTTTTCTCTTTTCCTTATTCTTCTGTTCTGTCTACACTTTTGCATATTTAAACTGTAGATCCACCTACTAGTGAATTAGTCCTGTTTGTGAGGCTCACAACAAGAGGTCTTGATCATATTTAATGCATTTAGATGATAATTCTATTTATCAGGTGGTTCTGTTATGTTTGGGATCTTTGTTTTATATAAAATCAATATTATTTGTGGAAAATATGCACATATTGCTATTTTTGAATGCTATATTACATTCTAATGAACAATTGAAACATCCAACATTTCATAATTGCTCTGAAAAAATAAGTTTCAGTTAGAAAAGAATAAAAGGTTTATTCCACTTAGTTCATGCCAATGTTGTTGACATAAAGTATGTTACTTTTAAGAATTAAAACTGTAATTTAACAAGTATTCTCTCTGGGTTTTGTGTTAAAATAGAGATTAAACAACTTTGGTTAGACCATTATGAATCTACTCATTTCTTTTTATACTTTTCCCTGTCACTTCCTATTCTGAAGCCACATGTGCTTAAAAAACAACCAAAGGCTGAAGGAAAGGAGAGGAAATATAAACTACAGTGGTAAGGTCAATGCACACAGCTACCAATATTCTACTTTCCCCTTATTCAGTTTCAGAGTCAGCTTGACTTACCCTCTAATCACCTCTTAGCAGTGGGCCAGTAATTAGAGCCATGGGGACCAACTTCTTCTCCCCTTTTATGTAGAGCCATGGAAGCAGAAGGAAGTGGCATGACAACAACTGGGGGGGGGGGAAAGGCACCTCCTTGCAAGACTTACTCTGTTCTGGCTTGAAACCTGCTTCTGGATAAACAACTATTCTCTGCTTCCCTTCCCAATCTGTCTCCCATCCAAAACAGCTTAAAAGGTTTAGGAGACACTCAGCATCTGCAGGTTCCAACCCAAAAAGTACTTTGTGGTGATAGATTTTAACTGCTCTTGCAGAAAAATCTGGAAAATCTACTTCCCAACTTAGTAGCTTATTTTTTGCAGAGGCACTATCATGCTGTTAAAAATTTAATGTAATTGCCATTATTTTCTGCAGAAAATATCTGTCTATCTAGAAACAGATACTTAAAACTTCTAGTTCCTTCACAGTGACAAGTAAAGCTATCTCCTCTGTACTGCTTAAAAGCACAAAACCCTTGTCAGCACTGAAGCACACCAAAGCATTGGACATCTGGCTAATGTAAAAAGCCACCAGATGGGTGTGTCTTCATTAATTACTTGATCTGATAATACAAAAATATTCCAAAATTAAATATGATTTGTTTTCAGCCAGGTTCAAAAAGATGTAAATGTGTAGCAAGGCTGTAAATTTCTACCTCTAACTAGAATTTAAGGATGGTTTGACATTATAAAACAATTTAGTAGTACTTAAGACTGTAAAAAGGAAAGTTTGCTATAATCATTAACATCTATGCTGTTTCTTTACCCCCCATCAAACAAGCCAAGCTAAAAATTGTAAATACCATATGTACGAACTATCATACTGGGTCACAGGAAATGTCCAGCTCATGATCCTGTCAAAAGAGGCATGGAGCAGAGTACAAGAACTAAGGTAAGAACAGAACAATACTCTGTGCTTTGGTTTATAATTTGGATTCCACAGCAAAATGTGATTTGGAATTTAACAGTTCACAACACCTTAAAAAAAATAACAGAAGAAAAAAAACCTTCAAAAAAAAAAATAGAGATGTCATGGACAAATAAGATGTAATGTTGTGATGACAAAACACGATGAAGAGTGACACATGGTGAAAAAATGAATACAAAATCAGTTAAATACTGTTTATATAGCGCTATATGTCAGAAAAAGGGATTCCATTTACAGTTTTCTTATAGTATCTGCTTAAGACGGATAGGATTAGCCTATGTCTCAGGACACAAAAAAACTTAAGTTTAAAATATATAGAAACAATACTGTTTTCACACCATAAAAAATATTAAGGCTTTCCCAGAAAACAAAGAAATTTCGAACTACCATATCAGTCCACAACAATATGCAATTACACTAGAAAAAGACTGAATGTACCCAGTGGGTTAAAGTGCTTCAGACAGGGGAGTGGGTCGCCTGTAGGCAGGGCTCTTGGAGCTCAGCTGCAGGAGCTTGTGTGTGGGCAGAGCCGTCAGGGCTGTGGGGTCACGCCAAAGGTGGCTCAGCCTGGCTCTGCTGGGGCTGAGAGGCTGGCCTGGCCCGGCGGGTGGGGAGCATGTGCCGGGCGAGGGAGCCCTGCAGCCCACGCTGGGCCTGGGAAGGAAAAAGGCAGGGGCGGGTGTTGGGTGCAAGGCCGTTTTATTGCAAGGGCAGGACAACCCCCACTGGAGAGAGAGAGAGAGAGACGCAAGGCAGAGGCAGGCAGGTTGTCCATGCAGGCTTCAAGAGAGGTGTCCCTTCAGGCTTCTGCCAGGCGGTGGCTGTTGCAGAGAGAAGCAAGTGGCATGCG
>VYZX01033505.1:25576-38491 GCA_013401335.1 Brachypteracias leptosomus
CCCTTGACAGCTTTCTTGCAGGTCCCCTGAAGATACTTGAAGGCCACAATAAGGTTCCCTTGTAACCTTCTCTTCTCCGGACTGAATAAACCCAAGTCTCTCAGTCTGTCCTAATAGGAGAGGTGCTCCAGCCCTGTGATCGTCCTTGTGGCCCTTCTTTGGATACATTCCAGTACATCCATATCTTTCTTGTAATAGGGGCTCCAGAATTGGATGCAGTACTCCAGGTGGGGTCTCACGAGGGTGGAGTAGAGGGGGAGAATCACCTCTCTCAAACTGCTGGCCATGCTTTTCTTGATGCAGCCCAGGATATGATTGGCTTTTTGGGCTGCAAGTGTTCGCTGACGGCTCATGTTGAGCTTCTCGTCCACCAGTACCCCCAAGTCCTTTTCTTCAGGGCTGCTCTCAAGCTAGTTACTGCCAAGCCTATATCAGTGCTTACATTGGCCAACATGGATGTGATATTTCTGCATTATGCTGTTACTTTCTAAGTATGCCTCTTCAACATTAACTCTGAGATGCTAAGGAATAGCTAAAAGGGCATACCAGAGGACAGTCACTTCCCAGAGTATATAACTCACCTGCAGTCTCAGTAGAGTGTGTGGATTCAGTTAGACACAGTGAGTTATGTCTCGCAGACACAATTCTCATACAACAGGTTTGTATTTTGCTTATATATTTTGACAGATGTTTGTCATTTCCAAATTGTATGCCTTCGGTAGCTGTCCAAATCATTTTACTTTCCAGGGTCATTGTTGGGAGCCTAAAACAACAATCTGCATCTTTCAGTTCAATAATCTGGAACTGGGAGGTATGTTTGTCTGTCATTCCCTGATGGAGAAAACAGGAGAAAATACAATGGAGTTAGTTCTGATTCATTGTCAAGACAATGTCTTCAGTTCCCTAGAGAGTATACAGTGCTAGACAGAGGTGCTTAATAACAGCACTGACATAAACATTTTCAGGCCTGAATATCCCTGCTCAGCTTCTAACAAACCTTCTAACAAAACTACCTTGCAGAGAGCCCACAGGACTTACATTGTTCAAGCACCCAGGACTTTGTTTCCTTGGCTACTCAGCAGTTGTTCAGGCTTTGCAGCACTGAGCTGAGATGACATCTCACCCCACTCTCAAGTAAGGATACTTGAAAACAAGACTGCAGTCCAAACGGCACTCTTACATACATAGCCAGACCATTCCTAAGTGGACAGGACATTATGTATGGTAATAGATTAATCTCTTTAAAGAAAGGGGAAGGAGGACCCCTGATTCTATGCTGCCAGGCCCTGAGTGTAGCCCTCAGCTCTGCTGTCTGTCCCTGCTTAGGCCAGCCCTGCTGCAGCCCAGTTGTGTAGCCTGCGATCACGCCACTGGGAAAGAGTCAGGCTAGGAAGAGCTGGGAGTTTCACAGAGGCAGCTTTACACCTCTCTTTTTTGGGGGGGAACTGCCTTTGTGACTGGATCCTCAGCCTTGGTCTTTGCCTTAGCTATTCCGCAGTCTGTGCCTGCCCTTGTGCCTACTCACCATCACCTATTGCACCCTGCTGGACATCATACCAAACCATGACTGTGGCTTTGTGGGGAGGTTGCAGGGCTCTGGGCTGGTCCTTGTCCCATTCCTGCTGCCCTTGCTCCCTGGTTGAGGAGGGTATGACCATGGTAACCTGTGTTGGATTTGTGTCTGGAGGGGTTTTGGTATCCAGATAAGGGGCTACTGGCATGACTCCTGTGAGAAGCTTCAAGAAGCTCATCGGGCTCAAAATCAAACCCACCTCTGGCCAAGGCTGAGGCAACCAGTGCCTCTTCAATAAGGTATTTAAGAGTGGAAAACCTGTTGGACAAGTTTGTTTTGGGAGCTGTTTTGTTTTGGAGAGAAGTGGTATGTGGTAGAGACAAGCATTCCATGTGGACACAGAGCTCAATGAAGAAGGAGTGGGAGAAGCATGTTAAAGCAGCCTTTCCCCTTTGGTGCATGGTGAGATGGCAGGCTGAGCCCTTGCAGCCCTTAGAGAGCAATGGGGGAGCAGAATCCCATCTATGGCCTGTGGAGGACCCAACACTGGAGAAGGGAATTGATCCCACAGAAGTCTGTGACTCTGAGGGAAGCCCACACTGGAGTGGTCTGTCACTGGGAGGCCCACGGAAGGGACCCATGCTAGTTTGGAGAGGACTGTCTGTCTTGAGAGGGATGCCGCATTGCCTCAGGGGAGGACTGTGAGGAGTTTTCCCCCTGAGGAGGAAGGAGTGGTAGAAATAGTATGGAATGGACTGGTACTGATCACAACCCCCATGCCCTGCACCCTTGCACGTCTGGTAGGGAGGAGGAAGCAGAGCTGGGCCCAGGAAGGAGGAAGGGGTGGGAGGATGGTGTATTTAAGATCTGATTGTATTTATCACTGTCCTATCCTGATTCAACTGGTGAATTAGTGGTGTAGGGTTTTTTTAATTAAATTGATTTTGTTTCCCCAAGTCTAGTCTGTCTTTTGCCTGTGACCATAATTGATGATTGTGCTCTCCCTGTCCTTTGTCTTGACCATTGAGCTTTTTGTTTTATTTTCTCCTTCCCATCCCACCAGAGGTGGGTAGGAATGAGCAAGTGGTTTCATGGTTGCTTTGTTGCCAGCTGGGTGGACTTAAACCACGACATCCCCCTCAGTTCATGACTCCCTTCCCATGGGGCAGCCATCCATTGCGGCACCCTGATATGTACAGAGGTGTATATAGAGAGCTGTTATTAATACCAGGGTTTATTTCTCTCTTCCGTTGTTGGAGCACATCATTCCACTCTAGCGAAAACAGAGAGAAATATAAGCTTGATAAGGTTAGATGGAGAGTCCAAGAAGGATTAAAACTTTAAATAAATTGTTTGGGAACTCACTAGGGAGAAGAAAATTGAGTTTATTTCCCTAATCTGAATGAAGATCACTTGTTTTTTTGCTGTTAAACAGTTAATGGTCAAGGAGATGAGATAAACTTTCCTAGGGCTCCCCCCTGTCTGTTATGCTGCTCAGTAGCTTTACCAGCCCTCTCCTGAGGACTGTTCATAGGGTGGAAGGAGGGGAAAGTCGGTACCTTGGAGGAAGACATTATATCTGTTCTGTCACAGTCAGGCAACCTTAGAAATAGTTGGTTGCAGTAAGAGAAGAGGCAAAAGGATGTGGGAGGCCTGGAGAAAACCAGAGCTGAATGAATTCTCTTTGCCCGAGGATTTCTTCCTTGCAAGAGCAGGTGAGGGTACTGATTTGGGGGAAATCTTCCTACAGCATACAACTTGATTTGAAACACACTCAGAGGTCTGACTCTTCCTGTAAGTACTTTTTCTGTACATAGAGACTGTATATCTGGTAACATGATTTTGGTTTCCCATTTGGGATCTAGGTGTTGCAGGGGCTTAGTGCTGAAATCAGTGTCTAAGCCACATATTGGTTTTCATACCTTTATTTCTGTGTTAATAAGACTGTCTGAATGAGACAGTCATATGTACTCAAATCATATGTACGGGATCCTTATCCACTATTATTCTAATGGATATGAATCCGAAGAAAAACGTTTGCAGTTGTTCTTACTTCAGTAATTAACAAGGCAAGGCTATTTCAAACTACTTCAAACAGAAGTGATTCAAACGTGATGATCTTTCATGAGGATATCTCTTCAAGCCTTTGACAAAAATATTAACTAATTCTTTTATAGATAAAAGAGCATGAGTAATTTCTTAGGCTGCTTTATTAAATGCTAACAGAAATATGTTTGTTGATTAAATTCTGTGATGGAGAGAGTAATTCTTGAAGAAAATTAGACACAAAGTATTGCTACTCTTATGATCTGTCCACAAGAAACTTTTCAAAACAAAATTTCAGTTTTAACTTGCTTTTAGGCAGCGGCAAATGGCCCAGAAAGGGAAACAAGTTCTATTTTTTTAAAGTCTACAGGCATGAACAACTTCTCTTTTAAAATCTTTAACAGGAAATTAATTCATTGTAATAACCTGTGGGGCAGATTGCAAGGTCCCCAAGGGCAACACTAAGCCCTAGCTGTCCTTGCTGACCCCCCAGGGCTCCCCCTACCCTGCCTACAGCCCAGGACCCCATGTCAGACACGCAAGGCTCCCCTCACCCTGCCCAGGGCCCAGGAGCCCATATCAGGGCCCCTGTGGCCATCAGCCCCTGCCCCAGAAATGCTATAGCAGGGCCAGTCTCCAGCTCTCCGCAGCCCTTCCCTGCCCGGCCATGGGTTCCATTGGGCTGCGCCCACCTGTGGGCCCATGTGCCAGCCTGGCCTCAGCTGTCCCCATCCTCATGAAGGGGCTGGGGCTGCCCCAGTGTCTCTCGACTGCCCTACTCCTGACTGGGGGTGGGAGGGACTCTGGCTGCCAAGCTCTGTCCTGATCCACCATAAGCAGCCCCCAGGGAGACCTTGGCCCCCAGAGGACCCTGATGTGTATTTACCTAATATAATGTCAAACTTTTGAGACAGTATCTTCCTTCTAAAATATAAGAAAAGGATAGAAATCATACTAGAAACACTTGCTAGTTTATAATAATGCTATTCATGTCTGAGACTGAAAGACCCTCTGCCACCTATACAGAGATTATACCCTGCATGTAAAGACAGTTCAACAATTTCTTGAGTCTGAAATTTACCTGCACTTGATTGACACTAGTTTTTAATAACTACAGATGATTAATAGAGTGGATTGCACTTTATACCACAAAATTAAGGAGAACCAAGCTGAACGTGTATGTTAAGCCATTATACTCCTCTCTGCGTCTCCCAGGCTGTGATGGCCCATGTATAAGGAAATTAACCAAGTTTCCAGTACTGCAGAGAATGGCAGTGCAAAGTATACTCAAGGAAATGACCCGTGCAATTGCCTAGTCTGCTTCCCTACCACTGCAATATCATTCCCATGAATACGTTTTATTCATACTGTCTCCAGACTCAGACAATACCCTATATCCTAATTTACTAATATTTTAGACAATGGGAGTTTTGCACCTCTGGGGAATAACTGAGCTTAAGTGGCCTTCATTATAAGGTTTTGACTATTAAACTAAATTTTATTTCACCCATACTACTATTAAAAGTGAAAAAGGCCATTTTGCATGAGAAATAACATCTTATATGAACAAAAAGAGTGCTTGGCTTATATTTCTGCAAATTTGGGTAAAGCTCTGGAGAGAACTAAACTGAAGAATTCAGCACAAACAAGAGCTTAGGCTAGATGTAAAATCAATCTGGTACCTCAGAATTTCAATATGCATCTGCTGTGTACAATTTTTCAGATGTGTTTTTTGAAAACTTTTAACTTCAGTGTTCAGAAGCTACAACATGTTTTGGTGCCATAAGAAGTAAAATCTATATGCTTGCAAGTGTATCAGTGAGGTAAAGCTGAGTCTGGCTAATCTTTACTTTTGAGGTGCATTAGAAGAAAAGAAACTTGAATTTGAATGTTTACATGGAGTTTGCTAACTTCCATTAGAAAAAACATTTTTTAGAATAAGCTGAGCAAATTTAATATGGTATCACTGAAATACAGTAAAAACCCACAATGCGTTTTATAGTGACTTTTTAGAGCAGAACCACATGTGAAGTACTTACATGAGAGTCTGCAACAGTTCCTGTGTTGAAAGTGTTTATTAGGTACAACTGGCTCAATTCAGCTTTCTTGCATCTTGTGTAGTCATTTATACCTGTACAATGATGCATTCCACTTCACATTATGTTCTTTTTTATGAGGTTTTGGCAGCACAAAGGGGTCGTAAAGTCAGTCAATATAATTACTGAGGAATACTTTCAGTCTCTGCATGGTGTGCAATCAGCTTAAAGGTCTTTTATCGCTCGTCTTCATAAGCCTGTAAATGCAAACCGTAAAATCTATAATTATAGAAAAGAGTGGTTGACTACAATATTGAAATTATGTGAGACAAGTGAAAACTAGACCCACTGAAAGAAATTACAAATCTAACACAGATCTTCTGATTACTTTTTCCTGCTGCCTTCATGTTCAACAAGATGCCAAGATTCTGTTTGGTTTGGGGAAGATAAGGTTGTAGGTGAGGTGGCAGCTTGTCTTTACTCCTACAGAGTAGTTGAGGCAGACTATTCCCATATAGGAGCACTTTTTATATTACCTCTGTATTAAGCCAGTGAAGTTTTACCCCTTTAAAGCCTCTGACTCAATCAATTTTCCTTCAACTCACACCAATAATTTTCTCCTTGCCATCTTTGGCCTCTCTTGACATCTTTTAAACTTCTCATGTAACTTTTTTTAACGCTGTCTTAAGGTAATTTGCAAGTCCAGAGGTACAAAACAGAATCACTTTTGATACTTTACATTCAAAAAGCTTTTATGTCATTAAAATCATCTGAGAAAATAATTTCTTTTTAATTCTGATATTTACATAGAAGGCACCATCAAAGGCACCTGGTGCCTTGTAATACACAGTATAAAAGTAATTTCGCAGCTGATAAATAGAGTAGTCACTTGTGTTGACAATGAATGCTATGACAATGAATGATTTATTTTTCAAAGCAGAATACTTTAGCTCAGCAAAAACTCACCAGGCAGGCTGGCTGTTAGAACTGCTGACTGTGCAAACTACTTTGCCACTCCTAATTTAAACTAGACTTAAATCAACTTTTCACTAGGAAAATAAAAAAAAAGAAAAAGAAAAAAGAAGCAAGCATTGGCTGCTTTCACAGAAGGACAGAAGAGAAATGTGGAAATGAAAGGTTTAAAACTTTAGGGATTTTTTCCTACTAGTATACATACAACAGACATAGCTGTTTTGCATCCTAACAGCAAGTCATTGCTGGAGATACTTGGGTTTTAGCACTGCATAGATTGTTATTCCTTCTTCCACATATGCATCTCTTCTGTATAACAGTATATGTTCTGTATATGATAAAACTCTCACTGCAGAACATGAGCCTGTATTATTTCTGATATAATGTGATTAATGTTCTTAACTCCTCCATGTTCTTTCATTGGGGTTCTCTGTTTACACAAAAGAGCTGATATTAAGGGTCAGGAACTGTTGGGTTGGATGTTCAAATGTTTTAGATGGAAGCATTTCACTGAGCAATATTGTACCAAACAAGGAGCATTGGAAACAATGAGCCTGAGGATTGTAACAAGCTGTTCTGGTTTTGTCTGGGATAAAGTTAATTTTCTTCATAGTAGCTCATGTCGTGCTGTGTTTTGGATTTGAGACCAAAACTGTGTTGATAACACAAGGATGATTTAGGTATTGCTGATCAGTGCTCTCACAGAGTGAAGGCCTTTTCTGCTTCTCACATCACCCTAACAGGCTGGGGGTGCACAAGAAGTTGGGAGGGAACACAGCTGGGACAGCTGACCCCAACTGACCAAAGGGATATCCCACACCTTATGATGTCATGCTCAGCAATAAAAGCTGGGGCAAGAAGGAGGAAGGGCTGGATGTTCGAAGTGATGGTCTTTGTCTTCCAAAGTAACCGTTATGCATGATGGAGCCTGGTTTTCATGGAATGACTGAACACCTGCCTGCCAATGAGAAGCAGTTGAATGAATTATTTTCTTTGCTTGCATACGCACCTTTTGCTTTACCTATTACACTATCTTTTATCTTTATCCCAACCCATGAGTTTTCTCACTTTTACCCTTCTGTTTCTTTCACCATCTCAATATGGGGGAGTGAGCAAACGTCTGGGTGGTGCTGAACTGCCCACTGAGATTGAAAAAGCAAAGAAGAAAAAGGCCCAAATCTTAAAAATCACTAGGACAAATCCTTGGTAGTGCTAGTTTGTGTCACATCAGCAGACAGTAAAACAGATTTTTTTCTGATTTTTACTAAAATAAAAAGGTGTGGAAAAAAGTATCTTTTAAGATGAAGAGATATAATGCCCACTAGAAATATAAACAATAAGTCCTCTACAGGAAAACTGGTTTCATATGTGCTTATTTTCTATTGACAGATTTACTCCCCTCACTATGCCAGAAAGTGATCTTAAAAACATTCGTATGGAATTACATTAAATAAATGTGGCCTGGAAGATATACATAAGAATTTTATGGCATAAAAGTATCATTAGCTATATGGATTCTGTCTCTTTTAGCATCTAAGAGATTCTGATCTCTTATAGCATCTGCCATAACCTGTCTCATCTCCTGAAAGTCCCAACATCTTTCCCCAAAACGCAAAAAATTTATGGCCTTGATGGAAACCAGTTCTCCAGTAAACTAATAAGAAATAGCCATATTAAATTACTTCACCTTTCCACATGGTGAAGATACAAGATAATAAAAAATGGCAAAAACTGAATCTTTTCCTATTTCCACCCTTCCTTCAATAGAAAACTCAAGAATAATATTTAGTACTTGGAACAGGCTGTAAATATCTAGAATGGAGGATTCAGTTTTGACTCTTCACTGTCTCAGAGCCATTCACATTCACAAAAATATTATGTGCAAAGTTCTCTTTTCTTGACTGACTTTTTTGCATCATGATTTAAATGAGCCTGGGATTGTTCTGTAACACTATTTCTCTTTTAAATTATGCATGAGTCTTTTCTGGAGTAAGAACCTCGCAACTGAGCCAAAGAATTTTTGGAGCAGGAGAAAAAAACCACTGTAGTAATTATAGGAAGGCAGCAGTAATTTCCCAAAGCATATTATGACAGAGTGGGCCAGTGCTGGAGGGAAACTTGTGTTGTGAAATAATTCGTGAGGTATACATGATTAAATGATTGCAAGAAGAGATGGGTGACAAGGAAATCTCAGGATTCTCTTCAGCCAGACTACATTGTAATTAATTTGACAATTTACTGTAAGAATTTACAGAAACTTTGAGGAACTAATTAAAAAAAAGAAGGTTCTAAACCCACATGGCAGTGGTTACAGACTCAACACTTTTTCCTTATGTGGTAGGTTAGACCACTGATTTTGCCTGTGTAAACGTCAGGAATGGAACAGTTCAGGTATTGTGCTCTGTGCTGCTCACTTGGCATAAACACAAAGGAGTTTTGGATAGTAATGAGGACACCTTAAATATGTTTCTCTCACTTCAGAAGCAAAGTCAAAAGATCACAGACAGTTAGTCTATGACTATTAGGGTGGAGTTAAGATGAAACATTATGATTAAATGATAACTCCAGAAAGACACTTACTAAGCTTTCGGCTCCTTTTGTCAGTGGCACTGCACTGTAAAGGTAGTTTTCAAATTAACGTATTGGAGTCTGTTACAGGACACTGGAAACTCCTTGGAGTGCTCCATGGCTCCTAGATTGGACCATTATCACAGGTTACATTCCTACAAAATCTAAGGCATTAAGCATGAGCTCTTAATGGCACCTAGGTCTCATGAAGCTGGAGTAAAGGCAGGGGTGAACTGTGTACCTAGACCAAGACCTTGAAAAAAACAAATGTGACTCAGAAATGTGTAATTTCTTTCAGAGGTGAAGGTCATAGTAAGTAACTGCTCAATGATTAGCTTCTCAATCACATTTTGTTCATAAATGCTATCTGATGGGATACGGTTATTTCTCGGAAATTAAATGTAGGTGGTCATGCCTTGGTTTGAGGAATGGTTATTTTGCAACCTTACTATGAACTAATGGTTTTTACTCCAGTATTAGTTTTTCATGTACTCTTTTTGTCAGAAAGTGGAATCCGTTTCACTTGAGAAGTTAATGGAGAAAAATATAAATTTTCCTCAAGCTGCTAACTCCTGATATAATAAAGGTAATAAAACTGTAGTTGAGGATGTTATATCTCTGCTCAATTTACAAGCCATAAAGCCCTTGCTTAGTTACAACACTAATTTTACTTTCATCTTCTTCACTCCAAGGATATTAAAACAATGCCATTAAATCAATGCAATCCTTGTTTATGCAAGTAAAAAATGTAATATATCTAGAAGAAATTCTTCCCGAAAAAGAAATTTTTCATCCTGCTCATCCTAATAGGTTTTTGCAGTAATTTGTTTCCAGTTTTGGCAACAAGAACAATATTTTAAGATAATAAAATATTTCTGAACACAAACCATGAAAACTGATTATACTTGAGTGCTGGCGGTTTTTTTCCCCCAGTACCATTTGAATAGCCAACAGAGAATCAATTTTCTCTATCCTGGTCAGGTGGTGTTGAAAGGTCATCAAGAAACTGTCAGCTTTACATCTGATGGACTAGGTGTTTTGTGAAGACTGTTGTGGATGATTCATGCGCACCTTAGAAAAGAATAAAAAATGAGACAATCTGTGTGCCACAGGATGCACTGATCATCCCTTCATGAATATTTAAACATAGAATTTTCAGTGTCTTTGCTATGAGATAGTAACAATACATCCCGAAATAGTTACATTAAACTGTATTCATGCCAATGCTTAGTGCATATTTTCTGTTCATATTTTCCACCCAGCCATTGCTACTAATACTTCTACTCTGTTAGGCTTCCCAGAAAACCTAGGAAGATTTTGTCCCTCATGTAATCAAAACAGTTAAATTATATTCACAAATTGTTTTCTTATGAAGCTCCAAGGCAAAACTACTTATGCCAATGATAGTGACAAAAAAGGTGAACTTGTCTGCCAGAAACAGATGATGGTTCATGACTGCACCTTGCTTCTGAGCTGCCTAATGCTTCACTAGTGACTGTTTTAAATTCAAGAATTTCTGTTGCAGCTGGACTAAGCATCTTATTTGACTTTGTTAAATGAAACTTTAACATCAAAACACACCAAGGGAGTATACTTGGACTCGAGTGAGACAGTGATTTTAAGGCTCCTATTCCTTCCACAAGCCAACTGTTGCTGGAATAGACTTCATGCTGCTCCTGAATTTCTTCCTCTTGCATCTAGACGAGAAGACTCATATTTTCAAGTGGAAAAGAAAGTGAACAAACCCAAGATTATTGTTGTAACAATAACTCCTTCTTGCAGGAGTTATTAATTTGAACTAGATCGTAAATGATTTTTTTTGGTAGTGAAAGCTTTGAGGAGTTAAAAATATCCCCATGGTCCGCATTTCAATGAGCTCAAGGATCTCTGAGGCTTTTTGCTTAAAAACCCTTTGAAGTCCTTCTTAAACCAGCAAATAGCCCAGTGATAGAGACAAGCATCTGAAATGCAGGAGGTTCTCTTTGGCATCCTTAATTCAAACCAGAGACAGAACTGTCAGTTTTATGTATGCCACAGGATATCTTGATCGCCAAATTTCAGTTGTGTGGGATAGTTACCTCCTCACCTTTCTGTTGAGACTAGAATAGAGGAGGAGGAATATTGAGCATTATGAGAAATACTGAGGAGCATTATGAGAATAAAATAGAGAAAGAAAAATGTGGCAATTATGTCAAAGGAAAACTGTATGGGAGGTCCATATTGATTTAATTTCAGCTTTATAATCAAAGCAAATGGAAAAGGAATATTGATATGACAAATGAGTGAAGTGTGTTGGTATAACGTCAAATTTCTAAGAAATGTAAACAAAAGTTAGCCTGCAGTCACAGAAGAATGTTGAATATCAATAAATCATAAAACAGCAACATGATATCTCTCAGCTCTCTCTGTGCAGCTTTCTCATCAGTGTTGTAAAAAGCTGAAGCAAGTCACGTCTTCTGTTTAACGGCTTTTAGTCAAAGAAATTGAATGTCAGCTTTTAGAAGAAAGCAAAGGAATAGGTCTATCCTCACCAGTGCTGATATCTGATATACAATCTGCCCTAGAGACTCGTGTGATATCAAACACTGGTTCCTGCAAGATTTGAGCAAATCTGCCCTCAGTACAGTAACTCAAGGGTACTTTCTTTTGTAGTTATGTTAAAAACATAGGCAAGCTAGTTTTCCTAGGGCAATCTGTTTCCTGTTTTTCAAAAATTATTTACCTCGAGCTCCATACTAATCAACATCAGTTGAACAGTTAAACCATTCGTAGAAATATACCAGTGATAAATTCATACTATTTTAATTTGTATTGTTTTTCTGTAGGAAAAGAGAAAGGGAGAAAAGGAGAGAAGAATATGTAATAAGACTGGAAGAAGAAACATGCCCCTGAGTAGAGTTAATAATGAGTGAGCAAATATTCTTTGTCTCCACCAGTTTATAATACTTTTCAATGTTCACCAAGCATAGAAAAAAAATTGTGAATTTAGGCTTAATATTCAATACATCTTCCAGAAGGAAAGATTAATTTTGAAAACCTAGAATGAAGCATCAATAAATAAAATAAAAAATAAACATTTTGTGATTCTGCAAAGACTAATCAGTAATTCAGTCTCTGCTCATTGCCAATGAGTACTATAAAAGCACAGTTATCTTCCTCAGGCAGATGAGAACTTTGGCTGAAATGCTGCTTTAAGCACATTGTACAGATGCAACAAACAATAACAAAAAGAACGTAAGAGAAAGAAAGAATCATAGAACGTTTTAGGCTGGAAGGGACCTTGTGGTGGGTTTACCTTGGCTGGGTCCCCGGTGCCCACCCCTAGTCCCTCTATCATTCCCCCCGCCCCCCCCCAAACCCTCCGTCAGCAAGGCAAGCAGGGAGAGAGTAAGATGGAAAAGGAAAACCCGTGGGTTATGATAAGAAGCAATTTAATAAACAGCAGAGAAAGCAAGGTCGCGCACGCGCGAAGCAAAAGCAACAAAGCCGTTACTCTCTACTTCCCATCCGCAGGCGGTGTCGGGCCTGTCCCGGGAAGCAGGGCTCCAGAACGCGTACCGGTTGCTCGGAGGACAAATGTCTTTCCAGAATCCCCCCATCCTCCTCCCTTTATAGTTGAGTTGACATCATATGGTATGCAATATCCTATTGGTCAGCTCGGGTCGGCTGTCCGGGTTGTATCCCCTCTCAAATCTTGCCCCCTCCACACACCCCATACCTTTGGTGCTGTGTGGGAGCCATAACAAGGGTGTGTGTTATCAACACCTTCTGGCTTCCAGT